>OY992877.1:99087162-99088816 GCA_963921405.1 Cepaea hortensis | reverse complement strand
TCGGATGGGCCGTTCGCGAACGCATAAAGGACATACGGACAGACGGAGATCGCCTTTTATATATAAGACTAGCTGACCCTGCCCGGCTTCGCCCAGACCCTGGTGGGGAGCATCTCATTTAATTCATATAAGTAGTCATATAAGTTCTCGTTCCCGTTACCGACTGTCTGTCTGTCTGTCTGTCTGTCTGTCTGTCTGTCTGTCTGTCTGTCTGTCTGTCTGTCTGACCCGGCCCGGCATTGCCCAGCTCCTGGTGTGGAGCATCTCATTTAATTCATATAAGTAGTCATATAAGTTCCCGTTCCCGACTGTCTATCTGTCTGTCTATCTGTCTGCCTGACCCTGCCCGGCTTCGCCCAGTCCCTGGTGGGAAGCATCTCATTTAATTCATATAAGTAGTCATATAAGTTCCCGTTCCCGTTACCGACTATCTGTCTGTCTGTCTGTCTGTCTGTCTGTCTGTCTGTCTGACCCGGCCCGGCATCGCCCAGCTCCTGGTGTGAAGCATCTCATTTAATTTATATAAGTAGTCATATAAGTTCCTGTTCCCGACTGTCTATCTGTCTGTCTATCTGTCTGCCTGACCGGCTTCATTAAATTCATACAACAAAAAAAGTAACTTAAAAGAACGTTCTTCCACACACCATCCATTATTTTTAATGAAAACTCTTTCTAATCACCTGCATGACTACAGTAACTTCTTAAGCAAAAAAAGATGAGTTACAATGTTATGCATTGTGCATCATTTTTATGAAAACTTTGAAAATGCCTTACAGATTGTATCATTATTTATTATAACTCATATGCCGGTACATAACTATGGACAAAGAGTTTATAAATCTTTGAAAACGATGCCACAATATGACTATAAGTTATACAGAAAAGTTATGCCCCTTGAAATAACTTTTACAGAGTTAGGTCCCCTGAGATATATGAAATTATGATGAAAAATGACAAATGAAATAATACTGAGTAAGCAGGCGATTTCACACTAACAAAATATAACAGTTGGCAGCTCTGGAATGGAAGGAAGGCGTGTAGAAAATTTCATCTCAATCGGATGGGCCGTTCGCGAACGTATAAAGGACATACAGACATAAATACATACATTTGGACGGAGATCCTTTTTTATATATAAGATTACTAGAATGCGATGGCCAAGTCTGGGGAAAAAATAGATAAGCACATAATTATTTATTCAGTAGGGAAGGACTACTAAAGGGAGTAGGCATAATTTTGAATATGCAGAGCGCTAGAACAGTTAAAGGATTTTGGCAATCTTAGATAGCGTGTAATTAGTGAAACTATACTGCAAACCTCTGAATATTAACATAATACAATCATATACTCCAACAGCAGACAGCACAGAAGAAGATGTATATATTTTTAATATTGAATTGGACATGACCGTGGACCAATGTTAAAAGTTTGAAAAGACAGTGATACTCGGATTCCAATGACAAAAATAGGCAACGAAAAGGTGAATGACATAACCAGTGATACAGGCCAAGGTGACAGGAATTAGAGAAGTGAAAAAAAAATATGGGCAGAATATCACGAAATCGAAATAGGTAACACCTGGTTCAAACACCATCCTCGACGATTATATACGTGGAAAAGCCCTGGAGATAATATTCACAATAAAACTGACTGC
>OY992877.1:98809662-99082162 GCA_963921405.1 Cepaea hortensis | reverse complement strand
GCCTCTGATTGGGAGTATGTGCCTATGACTTCACGGTTTTGGGGATGAACCTGGAGAAAGGATATCACCCCAAACCCCCAATTGAAATTGCACTTCATCATCAGTGAGAGGCGGGTGTTCGAATATCACACTCCCCTTTCCCCTCCCATTCCTCTCTGAATCTGTGATAGTACTGTATGACTGTGACAATGGTTCAATAGATGTAAAACACATGTTGTGCCTTTGTTTATTAACAGAGAATGAGAGAGATGGAGGAGGCCCTTTTCAATTACCAGGACAACTCTAGGGGAAGTCCTGAGCTCTAGTCTTCAACTCCAGCTGAAAAGTCAGACTCCAAAAAGACCAAAATGAACAACAGGTTGCAAAGATTCAGCCTGAATCCACTAATTCTGGCCTATACAGATGGCACTGAAGAAAAGTCTTTCTTAAAAGCCTAAGACAGGGATACTCTCCAATTTTGTAAAAGCTCCAGGCTATATCTTCAAGATAAATTCAAGAAGAAACCTTAAGAGGAGAGATCACCTGGTCTTCAGCATGTCACTACTGGCTAAGAGTGGACATTAAAGGTGCACTTGGAGCTGACCCTATCACAGCTTAATATTAATAATGGCTGAAAGCTGAAGGAGCAGAAGTTAATAAATAGAGCAAATTCACAAAATAGATTGGTGTTAAGTCGGTGTGGTGATTCAGTTCCATCAGAAATCTTAGGAGTGATAGACTGTGAAGAAAGACAGCTGGGACATATTGTTTCTTTTTAGATCTTCCTCCACTGGAAAAGCAAAAGAACAGTCTTGGGTGTCAACTTCATGAACAGTCAAATTTAGGTGAGATAGACAGAAAGAAGAATGCTAGGACATATTGTTTCTTTTTAGATGAACAGTCCTAAGTGTCAACTTCATGAACTCACCAATGAAAAGATAGAGCTTTAAAATTTCTTTCAAGATTGTGACAGCAGGGAATAGCCTGAATTGGAAAACCATCATGGGGAGAACTGTAACCTGAGCTGTCCAACACCATCATAGGTGCTAAAAGGATTCAACAGACCAGTGGAGCAGAACGTCCCTATGCTTGTCCCAATTTATGGCTTATCTTGTGTTTCCCTCATTAACAGTCGAAGAAAGGATTTAAGTCTAAAGTGTGGTGTAGGATAACTTATGGAGTAGAGATGTGAAGGAGGAGAGTTTATTTAGATTGATGTTTCTGTGGGGATATTGAGTGATGTGTTTGGGTTTTCATAGATAATGTCACTATAATTTGCATATAAACATATTTGAGATGTAAATTGTTGGCAGAATATGAAGCCTGAGTCTTCACTTGACCTCATCAGACGTTAATAAAGTATTAGTAGTAAGAGAACAGTTTTTGAGATACATGTCTCTGTGATTGTCTTGTACATTGTTGAGAAAGAAATGTCCAACTGGTGTCAAGCATCTTCATGGTGACTGTTACTCTACTGTTGCTGTTGGTTACAGAGATTGTGAAAGTCTGTGTGGTTGTTGTCAAGTATCTTCCATGATGTATGACTTGTCTAACCTGTTGGTGTGATCATTCTTTGTGAATGTTTGTCCAACTGTTGTCAAGATCTTCTCATGTTGTCTTGTTCAACCAGTGTAAAATACAGTTGTTGTTGTTTATGCTCACTACAATGGTACAATTGTCAATGTGATCATTTGTCCAAGTGTCTTGTGTCACTTGAAATAAGTAATGAGATAAAAAATGAGGTTGGCGACCAGAGCACAGTCAGCTGGAAGATGAGAGAACTGCTTTCATTGGTTACTGTGGCTAACTGCCAAGATCTCTCTCTCTATATATATATATATATATATATATATATATATATATATATATATATATATATATATATATATGGCCTAGAAGAGAAATCATCTATAAATAATTCTGTGTAGAACTTAACTTAGGTCTAATTTCTCACAGTGGGGGTACTCGGTGAGCCAAAATTCTGAATGGTTTCTCTACAAGGGTTATGCGAGAATAAATATCAATACCTCTAGACGACACTTGCTGTTACTAAACCTGTATCTTTTATAGAGAGATATACTTTATAGAACTTCACTCATTGGAACTTCTGTAATTCTCTATAAACCCACGAAAAAACCTCACATGTTGGGGGCTCGTCCGGGGTTGAACCCCGGGAACACCCCTAAAGGTGATCACATGTTGTGGACCCGTATCCGCGACTGGACCCTGGGAATAACCTGCTAAAGGGGATCACATATTGTGGACTAATATAGGCAATTAGAACTCTGGGAACACCCCTCAAGGTAATCACATATTGAGTGCTCTATACACTAATTGAACCCTGGGAATACCTTTTATGGGATTCACATAACGAGGTCTGACGACTCGGGATGTAAACTATGGGTATACCTTGTCTGGGACTCCTGTGGATGATATCTATGTTTGTAATAGAATCAGGGAGTAACCTCTCGCAAAATTAAACCTATTGCTTAGAGTTTTATGATGTGGTTAATGGATCTCGTCACATAAATGTGGACAAAAGGTCCAGATGTTTAAATCCACCAGTAAATCTCGGGTGGTGGTTGTTTCATCAATGGTGGTAATATTGCATGTATCACTGTTCACAAATGTCACATTGTACAATGTAGTTGAACAAAAATGTTAATTATCTTATGGGTCAACATGTTTGATATACCCATGATAATGTTGTGTTTCAAGATGGGCTGATGTAATAGACTGTCAATGATGTTGTTTAATTTTGTGCATACTGTGTTCACTATGAGTATCAAAGGTACCTGAGAACCAGAAGACACAAATTATTTTTAAATAACATAGCTAATTTCTGGATAAATTTGATTTTTCTTGAGATAAATTAAGACACTTTATCCAGGGAATTAATAGGGGGCCTACTCCATTTTCTAACTTATTGGCTAGCATGGGAGAAAGGGGAATTAGTGTATTTACATTTTAATATCACTGCATCACATCATATAATGGGTACTTAATTCCTCAGTCCCCATAACATGTTGGCAACACTGAGAGCAGAGAGTGTGAACCCTGATGGAAACCTTGGGCAACCATTAAGACACCTCACTGGCAATCTCTCTCAGTATAGTCAGTATTCGTACCGGCTATAGTCCAGTGTCGATTCGACATCTGGGTTTATTCTTCAGTTGTGTGACCCTGTCAGTGGCCCTGATCAAGCTACTGCGCGTGAGCACAATTGAATCTCCAGGAGAAACATCCTTATCAACTCAGTCACTTGCCATTCCTGATTTAGTGGTATTCTTAAGCGTACTTGATACGTAATGGACGAGATGAAGGGAAGATTCTACCTGATGTCATGGTCAGTCACGCATGACCCGACCACAGTCTGGTGTCTATAAGACATTAGTCTATTGTTCGATGGTGTGATCTCTGGTGTACTAGGATCCACGTCACCAGGAGTTAACTCATTGAATCTCCAGGAAGGCCATCAAAATAACTGGACCCCTAGCTATTCATATGGAAGTGGAGAGCGTACGCAAAGTTATGTGTCCAGGAAACGATGGATAACCAACCTGATGTCATTGGCGTATTATACGACTAGGAGCATAACGTGGACAACCTGAAAAATTTCATGAAGAGATAAAACAGGATCCGTCTCCGACGTCTGCCGTCAATTCATCCTCAGTTGAGAAAGCATTTCTGCCTGAAATGGTGGAGATTAAAGGACGGACAAAGTTGAGTACAGCTGATGTCATTCCCCTTTTTCATTCTCAATTGGGAAGACCTTTCTGCCGGAAGAAGGTGGGAATGTAAATAAGGATTACTGTCTCTAAACAGTTAACTCTTATATGGTAGAGCTCACTGCAATTCCAGCAGTGACACTCTATACACAATGTCTGCGAAAGTGGACTAACGAAAGATCACTGTTCTCAAACAGCTGACTACTTTCAAGATAAAGATCTCTGCAAGTTCAGCAGTCGACTCTTTATATAATAAGAACCATGCATTCCGCAGTGGAATCTTATATTATTACTGAAATGCGAGGTATATTCACAAGACCTGGCCAGTCCTATCCTCAAAGTCAGTAAAATTGCTTCAAAAAATAATTCCAGTCAATAGTGGGATCTATGAAGCTATACCCACATAATCACACCCCTTCAAAGGTAGCTGTGATAATGACGGACTTCTCTATTGCTGAGAAGAAACGCCTTATTCGCCAAAGTAAACGTTTTGCTCATGTGGGAGAGAAAGAACGGATACTCCAGCCACTCAAAAGCACTTAGCTCAAGCATGGCTGAAGACAACTAGTTGGAATTCTATATTGGTTGTAGTAGATGTCACAGTCTGACTGCATCTACAAATTCAGTTGCTACGTTGGAAAATAGAGCAACTAAGGAGAGAAAATGCTGTCACTTCTCACAACAAATCAAAATAGAGGCCTAACGGAATGAGGAAATCTCAGCCAATAAGTGCACCTCTAAATCTATGGTAAGACTACAGAAATAAGTCAAGGAAATATAATGGGAAATTGCTCCTATCTGCAAACACAAGAGGCTTATTGGAAAGGTAGACCCTGTGTCCAACGCTAACCAAATCTGCACTAGTAGATTTTAGTCTTAAGTTCTGCAGCGGCTGCTATACAGTTCACCCGGAAGTGATTGTTTTTGCTCCGGTGATGATCCAAAAATTTTAACCCAGTTCCAAATACCAAGATTACTGTTGGAGAAAGTGTTCAGTTAAATACACTCTCACAGGATTATCATTCTCCAGAGGCGAGAGGAAGAATGAAGTTCTGATAAAGATGAAAAGTGAGAGACATATGGAATTATACCACTCTCATCAGACATACAGAAGTTGGTTTAATTGCAAAGTCATTACTTCTCATAATGAATCTCAATGGTACTCATGCTTTGAAAGTGTGTGACTCTGAGAGATCATTCATCATGGACAGGAAAAATAGTATGGAGATTGACTGTGGAGCATTGTCAGAAATGAGTTGGAGAGCAGTTCACTGATAAGTGTGGTCATGACTCTTCATACTTCCAGTGACTAAATGGAACTTCATGCAGGACTAACTTCATGGTCTTTGCAGATGCCACCAAATTCATGACTGATGGATGAATATTGGAGCAGATTTTTCAAGGGAAAGAATCAATTGGTTCCATATGCACAGCTCTTGTTGGAGTAATGGGAGATGAGTAAATGATGACACCACTTAAAGGATCTGGGAACTGTGAACGCCTGACCTATCAGTCATGGTATCCATGACAGTTTATGGGGAGGCTATGTGGCATGATGTCTTCAGACGTTCGCATCCCCAGTCCATTTCCATTTCTCAATGCTCAGTAGTTAACTACGTAAGCCGTCGTGATACCCTAACTAAAAATAGAATCGTAGATTCTAGATCGAGAGAGGGTAGATGAATGGTGGGGCCTCAATTTGATTGGGTAACCCTTGGGCTGGTAACGCTCCTTAATACATAATTAGCCCGCCAGTCGAAGCCTTGATTCCATCCCGTAAGGACATGTTCAAGATGCAGTGGTAAAATTTGCCCAAAAGTATTCTTTGGGAGGTGATCATCTGCACTCCAGGTACCTAAATCATTTAATATGTTATGTGTAAACCTGATGAAGTGAGAGAGAGACGAATGGCCGAGTATTTTCTTGAGAAAATGTAAAAAGAAGACAGGACTTCGGTACAGTGACTCTAAAACTGCTGCTCAAAACCTGTCATGTCTACCGCAGTGAAACATTCTTACCGTGTCTATTGTCTGTCTGATTTGATGATTTGCATATGCTTATGACTGTAAACCACGCTCAATGCATATGGCAAAACCTTTGTGCGCTCTGAACATTCATTGAGTGCCTATCATGACCATTCTTAACCAAACTGTACATCGCTCTTGAGAGTTACCTTTGGCAGTTATGTTTCAGAATGTGTGATGTTATATACTGCATGTAATTTCTCCCTTATAATGGCTGAGAATGTTTGAGTGAATGAGATGATAATTATATAATTAACTTCTCATATTTGTAAAAGTAAAGACACTTATTAAATCCATGTTTGCAGGACTGCATTGCACTGTGGAAATTAACCTACAGTGTCTGTCAGATGAATACATGGGAAGGCTCATGCTATTTGTCAGGGAAAATTCATGTTTTCTTTCATTACATGTGAAGGCAATTCTAGTGCATGATTTCTGCCATATAATGCCTATTTCTTGGTGCTTAATCACACTGTCTGTTCTCATGGTACCCCGGTCCCTGTGATCTACTCATTGTGAGAATTTACAAGATAATTGTGTGAAGCTGCCTCTGATTGGGAGTATGTGCCTATGACTTCACGGTTTTGGGGATGAACCTGGAGAAAGGATATCACCCCAAACCCCCAATTGAAATTGCACTTCATCATCAGTGAGAGGCGGGTGTTCGAATATCACACTCCCCTTTCCCCTCCCATTCCTCTCTGAATCTGTGATAGTACTGTATGACTGTGACAATGGTTCAATAGATGTAAAACACATGTTGTGCCTTTGTTTATTAACAGAGAATGAGAGAGATGGAGGAGGCCCTTTTCAATTACCAGGACAACTCTAGGGGAAGTCCTGAGCTCTAGTCTTCAACTCCAGCTGAAAAGTCAGACTCCAAAAAGACCAAAATGAACAACAGGTTGCAAAGATTCAGCCTGAATCCACTAATTCTGGCCTATACAGATGGCACTGAAGAAAAGTCTTTCTTAAAAGCCTAAGACAGGGATACTCTCCAATTTTGTAAAAGCTCCAGGCTATATCTTCAAGATAAATTCAAGAAGAAACCTTAAGAGGAGAGATCACCTGGTCTTCAGCATGTCACTACTGGCTAAGAGTGGACATTAAAGGTGCACTTGGAGCTGACCCTATCACAGCTTAATATTAATAATGGCTGAAAGCTGAAGGAGCAGAAGTTAATAAATAGAGCAAATTCACAAAATAGATTGGTGTTAAGTCGGTGTGGTGATTCAGTTCCATCAGAAATCTTAGGAGTGATAGACTGTGAAGAAAGACAGCTGGGACATATTGTTTCTTTTTAGATCTTCCTCCACTGGAAAAGCAAAAGAACAGTCTTGGGTGTCAACTTCATGAACAGTCAAATTTAGGTGAGATAGACAGAAAGAAGAATGCTAGGACATATTGTTTCTTTTTAGATGAACAGTCCTAAGTGTCAACTTCATGAACTCACCAGTGAAAAGATAGAGCTTTAAAATTTCTTTCAAGATTGTGACAGCAGGGAATAGCCTGAATTGGAAAACCATCATGGGGAGAACTGTAACCTGAGCTGTCCAACACCATCATAGGTGCTAAAAGGATTCAACAGACCAGTGGAGCAGAACGTCCCTATGCTTGTCCCAATTTATGGTTTATCTTGTGTTTCCCTCATTAACAGTCGAAGAAAGGATTTAAGTCTAAAGTGTGGTGTAGGATAACTTATGGAGTAGAGATGTGAAGGAGGAGAGTTTATTTAGATTGATGTTTCTGTGGGGATATTGAGTGATGTGTTTGGGTTTTCATAGATAATGTCACTATAATTTGCATATAAACATATTTGAGATGTAAATTGTTGGCAGAATATGAAGCCTGAGTCTTCACTTGACCTCATCAGACGTTAATAAAGTATTAGTAGTAAGAGAACAGTTTTTGAGATACATGTCTCTGTGATTGTCTTGTACATTGTTGAGAAAGAAATGTCCAACTGGTGTCAAGCATCTTCATGGTGACTGTTACTCTACTGTTGCTGTTGGTTACAGAGATTGTGAAAGTCTGTGTGGTTGTTGTCAAGTATCTTCCATGATGTATGACTTGTCTAACCTGTTGGTGTGATCATTCTTTGTGAATGTTTGTCCAACTGTTGTCAAGATCTTCTCATGTTGTCTTGTTCAACCAGTGTAAAATACAGTTGTTGTTGTTTATGCTCACTACAATCGTACAATTGTCAATGTGATCATTTGTCCAAGTGTCTTGTGTCACTTGAAATAAGTAATGAGATCAAAAATGAGGTTGGCGACCAGAGCACAGTCAGCTGGAAGATGAGAGAACTGCTTTCATTGGTTACTGTGGCTAACTGCCAAGATCTCTCTCTATATATATATATATATATATATGGCCTAGAAGAGAAATCATCTATAAATAATTCTGTGTAGAACTTAACTTAGGTCTAATTTCTCACAGTGGGGGTACTCGGTGAGCCAAAATTCTGAATGGTTTCTCTACAAGGGTTATGCGAGAATAAATATCAATACCTCTAGACGACACTTGCTGTTACTAAACCTGTATCTTTTATAGAGAGATATACTTTATAGAACTTCACTCATTGGAACTTCTGTAATTCTCTATAAACCCACGAAAAAACCTCACAGGTGATATCAAAGAAACAGATTGAGCCTAAATATATAATTAAAGTACATTATGTTGTTTTGGGGCAGAAATTCGAATATCTAGCCACATTGATATCATCAGATGGAAGAAGAATTAAGCATATCCTGCATTCTATCAAACGAAGAACATTTTGTGCAATAAGTCCTTGTCATTGGAAGATAGAAAAAGAATGTTTCCATGTTACATAGATCAAATGTTCACATATAACTGCGAATCCCGGACAATTAGTAAACAAGGGAAGACATCCACGGAAGCCTTAGAGATGCGGTTTTATAGAAGAATGCGGAAAATTCCTTGTGCAGCTCAAAAGAGTAATACGGACATTTTGATTGAGACTAAGACGCAAATACATCTTATCACAAACACCAGAAGGAGGAGTCACCATTTTTGGGCCACATTATGAGAAGACAAAAACTGGAACATGTTGTGACGACCGGAATGATTTGTGGAAAGAGACAGAGGAAGACAGAGTGAGAAAATTTGTGAGAGTCTTGTGTCATGACAAGGAAGGGAGTAAACACATGCATTTGTCCATGTCGTCGGAGAACGCATTTTGTGGAGAAGTATGATCGCCCACGCCAGTTGGCAAGCCACTTGATGACGATTATGGGCCTTATTTTTAATACAAAAGATAAAGGAGAGTACATAGCACTAGGAAATGTGTGGAGTCAAAGTAAATTAAGCTAAATAGCTCATCAACATTAAATCACCACTACTGTATGGGGGGGGGGGGGGTTTCATGGAGAACGACTAAAACAATAAACTACAAACACTCATTACTTTGCTTCTGTGCAGAGTAGGACTACAATGTATGACGGAATCACCAATGTGGAGTTCATAGTTAGCAAGTAAGCAGAGGACGCTTTTACACTCCTTGAAGTGCATTGGGCACATGGGGCTAGGCCCATATTTTCCATCGGAATTATAGAAACACATAATATGAGGGAGACAATAGATATCACAGAATGGGGCTGCGTGGCGCGAACTGGTTGAGAGGAGCCTATGCTCCAATGAGGGATCAAGCCTAGCACAGAAGAAGAAGTGACTAACAAATACCTGCTGCATAAATACCTGGATGGTGTGGCCACAGGGTATAGTCAGGTCATGAACATAGACCCAAAGGAACTCTAGTGATCGTGTGGATTGGAGAACAATGACATCCACGCTTATCGGCATGCCACATGACCATATGATATTTAAATAAATACAGGGTGACAACCTTCTTGGTATAATCACCTATTGAAATAACTACCACCATATATAATCTCCCCAATTCCAGAAAAGACTCCTTGTATGTAGCGACACAGGCATTGGAAACCACTAGCATACCCCAATCACTGAATTGTGTAAACATAAGGGCATCTTCTTTTTTCTCGTTGGGATTAGACCATTGATGGGGAAAAGAGCAAAGGGAAGTTAAAGAGATCGCTACCAGGATGTCTGGACAGATGTCATAATTCGGACAAGAACACAGACCTGATGCGAGACTGTGATCGCGTGAAATGACGAACATTGATACCTGCTATTTTTATTTACTTTAAATTCAATACTTGTTATCGACAGACAACAAATATGGTTTGGGCATCTTATGAGGATGTAATATTATTAACCACAGTAATCACATCCTCATAAAATGCTTAGTAAGGTGGAGAAAGGAATATTTCGTGTGGAATGGCTCACCTCGCTTCTGAGGGCACAGATTGTGAGAATTGTGTGGATTTGTGCTCTGGCCATGAGGGAATGCGGGGGTGGGGGGGGGGGGCGAACAGGCTGATAGGCTGGCAGGGAATGCACCTCTTGGTGGTAGATTACCTATAGAAAAAGGAGAGGTGGTCGTGCGCCTGTGGGACTAGGTGGAGAATGAGGGGGAAAGAATGATATGACGGAGGATCGGCAGGGGTTCTAGAAGAATCTCAAAACTGAAAGGGGAGACCAGGAGGACTTTCAATCAGATAGCGATGGGAACGCTTAGTAGTGTAACTCTTCGCTGACTGTTGAACAAGGGGACAGAGCGGATATGGAAATGTCCTGAATGCAGTGAGTCAGTTCTTATCTCAATTCAACTCACCTCAATCACAGAAAGATCAGGATATAGAGCTAGAGAAAAACTTAGAAAACGACAGACAACATAAATCCTATTCTAAACGCATGGATACGACGCAATCAAGGCAAGCTTAGCCTTCCCCCAACCCTACACGTAACGAGAAGTGTGAATAGGAAACGAGACATCCACCCAGGTCGAGACAATAGACGGAAAGTAACCCCCCCCCCCCCCCCCCCCCCGATTGATTCACACTTATTTTTATACAGGAAACTAGATTTATTTTAAGGTATACGAACATCACCTGTTTCAATCTGATGAGAACGCACAACCGAAAATTGCAGTAAAACGACTGTGAGAATGACGAATCAATAAAGAATAAACATTTTATTCTGGAGAAGAAAATGCAATTTTCTTTACTTAAAGTACACACTTATTACTAAATATTATTATTACCCAATAAACTGAATTTCCCACTTTACGAAGGGAAACAACCAAAGTCTAATACCACCATTCTATATACGTGTTTTCAATACGTGTTTTCATTGGCTATTTCGGAGGTGTAACCGAATTTCGTCATGGTAAACGTGTAACAGGAAATTACTTAAACACGTCAACTATTTCTTACATAGGGCGATTAATAGTGGTGGTAGGTGTACTGTTAAAATAAAAATGAAAATAAGTAAGTAAAAGACCTACAAGGGCCGTATTGAGTATATGGTAAAGTGCGAGTAAGTCGTAAGTAAAGGGCCTACAAGGGCTGTATTGAGCATATGGTAAAGTACGAATAAGTCGTAAGTAAAGGACCTATACGGGCTGTTTTGAGCATATGGTAAAGTGCGAGTAAGTCGTAAGTAAAGGACCTACTGGGGCCGTTTTGAGCATAAGGTAAAGTACGAGTAAGTCGTAAGTAAAGGACCTACAAGGGCCATATTGAGTATAAGGTAAAGTATGAGTAAGTCGTAAGTAAAGGACCGTATTGAGCATATGGTAAAGTCTGAGTAAGTCGTAAGTAATGGACCTACAAGGGCCGTATTGAGTATATGGCAAAGTACGAGTAAGTTGTAAGTAAGGGGCCTACAAGGGCCGTATTGAGCATTTGGTAAAGTACAAGTAAGTTGTAAGTAAAGGGCCTACAAGGGCTGTATTGAGTATATGGTAAAGTACGAGTAAGTTGTAAGTAAAGGGCCTACAAAGGGGTATTGAGTATGTTAGGAGGATATGGAGGAAGCTGTGGGAGATAGCAAAATAAAGGACGGCTTGGTAAGGGTTAGTTAAGGAGGTGCCTAGATGAAGATAAATGGCAGAAGATGAAGTATGAAGAAGAGACAAATAACTACCATGGGAATGTAGTGTTTTTCTTTTAGATGTGAGGAGAAGAAGAAGAAGAAGACGAAGAAGACGAAGAAGAAGAAGAAGAAGAAGAAGAAGAAGAAGAAGAAGAAGAAGAAGAAGAAGGAGGAGGAGGAGGAGGTGGATTCAATTGCTGTGGACTAACACGGGTAAGACCGTGCTAACGGGTGTCTTGGCTTGAAAAGTGAGGGGGAAGCGTGCATGAGGAAGGCACAATTACTTTTGAGTAGAGGCAAGATCAAAAGGTAGACTGGAGAGAGCTTATCTGAGTATACCATAACCACACAAGTTGTTGGATATCCATTACCATCTTCATCTTCAAGTCGAAGATGGAAGCTGCGGCGACGCAGGTCTGCTGGCCGGGAGGTCATGTTTTCCAATAAGGCACGAACTTAATTTACTTAATAGACCTAGGCTCCCAGGTCGACCCGATGTAATGGCCGAGGTGATACTGACAACATCACCCATCGACAGCTGGTTGGTTTATACAAATATGGGGCTAGCACCACGCACCCAATGCACATTAAGGTGTAGAAAAGCGACCTTCTTATCATGCGGAGATGGGAACTTGATTGTGGTGAAAGTGAGGAGATCACGTTAACTCTCTTTTAATTGCTTACTTTCTAGTCTGGTTATATGTAAATTGGGTTCTCAGTTATCAGTTAGGGTATCTTCGTTGCACTCCAGACATGTCCATAGGTGCTCAGATCCTCCCCCCAGCATATTCATCAGCGTCCGGTGGCTAATAGTGCCAGTTCTGTGTTGGTTGACGAGGCGCTTTGTTTTCCCGATGTACCTCTCGCGTCTGGCTGTGCCGATTCTTACTCCCAAGTCTTTCATCCTGGACAGCGATGTGGAATCACTGACGTCAAAGTCCTCTGTTCTCGCCATATCTTTAAGGACGTTAATAACATCGGCACGATCCATGGGCTCGCCATCTACAGGGGGTGCAGAGCCAGCCAGTTTGTCAGCTCGTTCATTTCCCTCGACTCCCGCATGTCCCGGGACGAAAATGAAGGTGACTTTACGGACAACAGACTTCCGCAGCGATTCAGTCCACTGTCTACGTACAGATCCAGCTTCGACCTTCTGAATCATGCTCATTGAATCATTTAGTACACACACGTTGGTATAATGCTGTGATTCCAGCCATATGAAAGCCTGTGTAACTGCCATCACCTCCATCGTCATGCTGATCGTGGTCATAGAGTGGGCACCACTGGATTCTTGAACGGTTCGGCCCGCTGAACGGGCTGTAAATGCCCACGCATTTTGTAAATTGGGTTCACTATTGAAACAGCGTCCAGGAAGATAAGACTATACCCGCAGTTTCTTGCGGAAATCAACACTTCAATTAGTTGATATATACAGCGATACTGAGCCCCGAATTGTTAGGATCTCAGCCTACCTTATTGGTTGTTAAATGTGGTGCTTTCATGTGTGTATTTTTATGACTCTTATTAGTCATAGGGGAATATATTGAAAGCACTTATTACAACAGGATCTGGTTACTTAACCTTTGATATTAAATTCGTGAACTCACGAGATGCAGTCTAGCATTTCATAAATTAACTTCAATATCCGGATACATAAATTAGTGTATAAAGGCTCTCTCTCTCTCTCTCTCTCTCTCTCTCTCTCTCTCTCTCCCTCCCCCCATCTCTCTCTCCCTCCCCCCCCCCCTCTCTCTCTCTCTCTCTCTCTCTCTCTCTCTCTCTCTCTCTCGTGCGCGCTCAAGCAAATGTCAAATGAATACTTGGAGTATGAAAGATTCAGTAATACCGTTAAACATGTTTAAATAAAACTAAGTGTGAAGCAAACGTCAAATGAATACTTGGAGTGTGAAAGATTCAGTGATACCGTTAAACTTTTAAAATAAAATTACGTATGATTGAGAATACTTGGAGTAAGAAAAAAATTCTATTGAAAGTGTTTAGTATGAGAGCAAATTACTCCACCACCACCATCAACAAGTAATATAATGTTGTGTGTGACGATTTCAACAGCCACTCGCAGAGCTGGTGCTATGATAAAATGGCCCAGAGAGGAGAGAGACTGGAAGACTGGCAGGGTGAGAACAGATTCATCTTGATTAACAAGCCGTCTGGCCCACATACCTTCTAAGCGAGATCATGGCACACTACAACTACACCTGACCTGGCTTTTCATTTACCAGACCTGGAGTGGAACATTACACGAATTGTTGGGAAACAATTTGGTGGCAGTTACCATCGACCAGTCTTTATAACTGTAGAAAATGAGCTTGTGAGTGAGGGCAGCACCCTCTCGAGGTGGAGCTACAAGAAAGCAGACTGGTCGATGTACAAGCATCGCACCAGCATACTGGTTAGAAATCTGAACACTGAGAAAGACATAAATAAAGTAGTTGAAGAGTTTGGGAAATGTATACTACAGGCAGCGCGAGAAACAGTACCAAGAGGAGCCCGTAAACAATATAAACCCTACTGGAGCAGTGAACTAGAACAGTTACATAATGATGTAGAAGTGTGTAGAAAGCAAGCAGAGGCCAAACCCAGCCAAAAGCACCACAATTAATACCAGCACGCAAAAGCCAAATTTCAAAGGGCCAAGCTGCAGGCTAGAAGGAAAAGATGACAGGAGAAAACAGAGTCACTGAACTTTGAAAGAGACACAAGGAAGTTGTGGAAGCTAATTAAACAACTTAACGATGAGGGCACAGGGAGAAACTCAAAAATTGCACTACACAAAGATGGAAACATATTAACAGGAAAGCAAGCAGCTGACCATTTTGCGGACTCATTCGCACAAGATAATAATATCGAAATTAGTCTAGAGAACAACATCCAAGAAGACTCTTCACATGGAAGTCTCCAGACAGTTTTACCAAAAATCAGATAGATTATATTTTAATACATAGAAGATGGAGATCAAGCATAACATCTGCAAAAACCCTACGAAGTGCAGACTATGATACAGATAATCAGTTATTAGAAGCAAATCTGAAATTAAAACTCAAAAAGCTTACCCGAGGACCAAGGCCACTTCGTTTTGATCTCACAAAAATACCAGACGCATACAACATAGAAGTTAGGAATCGCTTTGGGGTCTTGATGTCTGTACAAGAAGAAATGACACCTGATGAACTGACAGTACAAGCTAGAGATATCTTTATAAGCCAAAGATCTAATTCCGACCAAGAAAAAGCAACTTAAGCCATGAATTACATCAGACGCGTTAGAATTAATACAACAACGAAGGGAGCTGAAACATAAAGGAGATGAATCCGATAACAGCAGGATAAGTATAAATCTTTAACTCGAGAAATAAGAAAGAACACAAGAAAGGACAAAAATCAATATATACAAGATTGCTGTACCAGAATAGAGCAATATCATAAGGCTGGAAGAGATTATGAAATGTTCAAAGAAATGAAGTTATTGACAAGAAATGTTCAACCTCAATTGAATGTTATCTGTGACAAGATGGGAAATACCTTAACAGAATCCAGACAAATTCTAGAAAGTTGGCAGGAGTACTGCAGTGGAATGTATTATATGAGTGACAGTGAGGATATGAATGAGCTACATGAGCCAATGACAGTAGAGACAGAACCTGAACCCTCATTAGATGAAATTGCTTGGGCTATAAAGAACCTGAAGAATGGTAAATCACCTGGATATGATGAGATACCAGCTGAACGAATCAAAGCGGGAGGAGAAGAAAGCATACACATATATCATGCATTATGTACAAAAATTTGGAAATATGGTATATGGCCAAAAGATTGGAAGAGAACTATCTTCATTCCAATACCAAAAAAGGGCAACCTGAAATTATGCACCAACTATAGAACTGTTGCCCTGATCAGTCATGCAAGTAAAATTCTACTAAAAGTCATAATGCGAAGACTTAGTAAGAAAATGGAAGAAGAGATTAACGTAGTTCAAGCTGGATTTAGACAAGGAAGAGGAACAAGAGATCACATATTCAACATGCGTTTAATAAGAGAGAAGTGCAGAGAATTTAATGTAAACCTATTCTCATGTTTTGTGGATTATTCAAAGGCATTTGACTGTGTACAACATCAGAAACTTTGGGAAATCATGAGGAATATGGGCTTTCCATCACATGTAGTACATCTCATAAAAATGCTATATCTAGACCAACAAGCAGCAGTTAGAATAGATGGCGAGACATCAGATTGGTTTGACATCAAGCAAGGAGTCCGTCAGGGCAGCGTGCTGTCACCCTATTTGTTTAACCTGTACGCCGAAAATATAATGAGAAATGTAAGAGATGATATAAACAGGGAGCTTTATGATGCCCTAAATATCGGCGGTCATGACATACCAGAGATTCGATATGCTGATGATACAGTATTACTATCCACAACACAGAATGGCATAGAAAACCTAATAGCCTCAACCCAATTGAATAGTGAAAAGCACAACTTATATCTTAACATAGCAAAAACAAAGATAATGCATACAGATAAAACTACTATGGAGAAAAAATATACATTAATGGGGGAAAATTGGAGGTGGTGGAAAATTTTGAATATCTTGGGTCATTGATTACCAATAACGGTGACACAATGAAAAAAATTAAACGGCGACTATCCATTGCTCTTCAAAGACTAAAACAGATGAATAAATTATGGAGTGGGACAGACAGAACTACAAAAATTAGATTTTTAAGGGCATGCATCTTTCCCATTGCAACATACGCCTGTGAGACATGGACACTTACTAAACAAGCTGAACAGCGCATAAACGCCTTTGAATATAAATGTTATATACGAGTTCTAAGAATATCTTGGGTAAAGAAAAGAACAAATGCATCCATACTTCAAGAGTTGAATATTGAGGAGGGATGGCTATTAAAGACGATAAAACAAAGAAAATTGAAGTATTTTGGTCACTTGAAACGTCACGAAAGTTTGGAGAGAACAATAATGGAAGGGTTTATGCCTGGGAAGAGAGGAAGAGGAAGGCCAAAGAAAACATGGGTGCAGGATGTGGCGGATGATCTCCAGATGGGTGTATCAGACGCGGGACATCTTGCTTGTGATCGAGAAGTTTTCCGGAAGGTTGTTATGGAAGCGAGGTTCTGCAAAGGACATGCTACTGAATGAATGAGTCTAGAGAAACAACAAGAGATTAAAAAGAAATGGCAGCATACAGGAAAGAATGAAATACTACATGGGGTTCTGGAGGCACCTATCACAATCAGCGAACTGGAGCTAGCCATATCAAAACTAAAATGAGAAAGTCACTAGGAGCTGATTGTATCTCCCGTTAAATGATCAGGAACCTAGGAATAGAGGCCAAAGCAAAGCTGTTGCAGACCTTCAATAACATCTGGATCTTAGGCAGTGTTCCACAAGCCTGGAGAGAAGCAATCATGATACCCCCCCTAAAATCAGGAAAAGATACTTCCATCACCTCCAGCTACAGACCAATTAGCCTCACCAGCTGTCTCTGCAAAACAATGGAGCGCATCATCAATCACAGACTGCAGTGGTACACTGAAAGTGAAAATATCCTTGTGTCACAGCAGGCTGGCTTTAGGCAGTGCTACTCTACGGAAGATCAGACAACCTACCTCTCTCAAGAAGTTGAGGATGCTTTCCAAGAGAAGAACTTGGTGCTTGCAGCATGAATAGATCTGAAGAAAGCCTTTGACAAAGTCTGCAAAGAATGTTTGATGAAGAAACTGAGAAACTATAATGTCAATGGAAGAATGTACAACTTCGCGTAAGCATACATGCACAACAGATGAGCCCAAATAGAAATAGACGGACTAAAGAGCAAGAAAGTACTACTGTGTCACGGTGTTCCCCAGGGTGTAGTCTTGTCCCCCACACTTTTTCTAATCTTCATCAATGATCTTGTTGCTAATCTACCGCATGGAATTAAAGCAGCAATGTACGTTGATGAACTGGTTCTATGGAGCATAAATGAACATGCATCAGTGGCCAACAGATCGCTACAAAGAGCTGTAGATCTATTTGTTGCATGGGCAAATAGATGGTGTGTCAGCATAAACACTGACAAGTGCAGCACTACTCTATTTACCCTCTCTCCAAAACAAAAGGCAGGGATCATCCAGATAAATGGAATAAGATAAAGAACTAACATACCTTGGAGTAGCATTTGATGACAGGCTGACATGGAGAAAGCACATCAACAAAGCAGTAGCAAAAACCAGAAGGAAAATAGCCATCCTGAGAAAACTAAGTGGAACCACATGGGGAGCCAGTCGGAAAATACTTAGCAAAGTTTATCAACAGAGCATACGACCACACCTGGAATACGGGTCAACTGCGTGGTGTTCATCATCAAAAACCACATCAAAAGAGCTGGACAGGGTGCAAAATCAAGCACTCAGAGTCACCACAGGAGGGATGAGATCAACCCCTATAGTGGAGATGGAGAAGATGGTTGGACACAAGCACTGAAAGAGCGCAGAGATATGAAAACGCTTATACAAGGAGAAAAGTTCCTCAGCTTGCCAGGCCACCCTATGAAGAACAGATTTGAAGACGTAGCTATGGGGCTGTTTAAAAGAAGCAGTTTTATCCACCAGACCAAGCTACTCTGCAGAGAAACCACTTATCTGCCCACAGTTGGTATCCCCCTGAAAAATATTCCAGAACGAACTCCATGGAAAGATGAACATAGACTATCACTACAAATCCAGACAAAAGTGAGAAGAATATTTGACAAAAAAGAACAGAACAGTGTACAGCGCAAAACAGCCACTTTCAGCTTCCTTGACGAAGAATAATCACAGGACTTTTGGATCCGAGTCTATACAGATGGGTCAACAGAAAATGCCGTTCGAAATGGAGGAGCGGGAGTGTACACAGAATACCCAAATAATACTAGGGACGCGGCCAGAGTGCCAACAGGAAAGTACTGCCACAACTATGATGCTGAAAGTGAGGCAATCAAGATAGCAACAGAGAAATTACTAAATACCAGCCATGGTACACACACACACACACACACAACCTGTGGTGCTATTGAACTATTGGCAGATGCAAAATCAGTACTCGAGACGCTCCTGTCTGGGAAATTGCCAGTACTAAGGACACTATTTTCTGAACTTAGCAGTCAGCATAAGGTCACAATACAGTGGATACCACGCCACTGTGGAGTACCCAGAAACGAGATAGCTGATCGATTAGCTAAAGGAGCAATAGAAGAACAGCCTGACGTGCCCGTTACATACCACACACAAAAAAAAAAAAAGATCAAATCAGCCAGAAAGCCACCAAAGCCTGCTCAAGACGAATACCACGTTATGGACAGACCAAAACAAGTCATTATTCTACGCCTCAGAACAGGACACAATAGATTACACAAGCTCATGCATACACAATTCAAGACTGGTGAATCAGCCATATGCACATGTGGATTGGCGTCGCAGACACCAGAGCACATACTTCAAGACTGCCCAAAATACAACATATCTAGGCAAACCGTCTGGCTTAGAGAGACAACAGTGGAAGATAAACTGTATGGACCGCTGAGTGAACTAATAAAGACAATTAAATTCAATTAAAATCAAGAGACAACATTGCAGTTATAGAGATTATAGACATAATTCAATCGAACAAAAAAGAAGAAGAAGAAGAAGAAGAAGAGCAAGAGCAAGAACAAGAACAAGAAGTAATGTATTGGTAATTACACCATGCCAGGAATGCAATATTATCACGTGTATATGAATGTATATGCTGTATTCGGAAATGTAAAAAAAAAAAAAAAAAAAAAAAAACTAACACACACACGGCGCACCTTTTAATACACACTGTTTTATACGGATTAAACGTTTAAAAATATAACGGCTCATTTCTAGTCCTTGACTTGGGTACGTAAATTACAACTATCTCTGGAGTCCGAGTGGGTTCGCCTGATGGCGAGGGACACTAGTAATAGGGAAAGCTAATCCACACGCAAAAATCAGTCCAGTGAACTAGAAGTAGTAGCACGTATATGGACTACACTTGAGTTCAAAGCAGGCGACCTCAAAAAAAAAGAAAGAAAAGTATTTTTAAGGCTCTTCATCTGGCTATTACTTCACCCCCTCCCCCTTTCTTCTTCTCTCTTTAATCTCCAGAATGGAGCATTGGCTATCAACCGACTTAAGTGAAGCCTTGTGTAGACTTGTCCATAATTGATTGGAATTTGCAACTAGTTTTTAACGGGATGAGGTATCCAGTCTCGCGCAAACCCCTTTAACCGCCCCTTCCGACATACATTAGATTAGAGTTACTATTCTTTGCTTTTCTTATATGCCCCGAACACATGGGCGATGTCTTTACGAGCCAAACTTGTGTCTATCTATCCTTGATTACCACTGTGTCAAATTTAACTTTTGTCTTTCCATGACGTTAGCATCTCCCCCGCACACAACAAGAGCAAAGTAACACTTGTTAAATTGTTACTGTGTGAATCACGCATGCGCGACATTTGCTTGAATTACTTTAGCGATAGGTAAATACGTATCTACCATTCTTTGGTCTCTCCACATGTCAAGTGTCTACTATTTTTTTTTTGTTCGCTCGCTATGAACTCAAGCGTAGTCCATAAACGTGCTAATACTTTTAGTGCAGTGGACTGATTTTTGCATGTGGACCAGCTTCCCCTATTACAAGTGTCCCTCACCATCAGGCGAACCCACTCTGACTTCAGAGGTACTTGTAATTTACGTCCCCAGGTCAAGGACGAAAAGTCAACATTTTAATCCAACTGATGTTTGGGCTGAACCCGCTACCTCGACATCAGCACAACAGATATTTAAGAACGAGTGTTCTTATCCATTCGGCCATGCTGCCCTCATGCTACCATTTATCTTAGTTTCTTATGTTTAATTTTCGTGAATATTAGAACAAGTAACACAAGTCTCCAATCATAACCAGAAAATAACAAATGGTGGTAGAAGTGAATTATACATGACGAAGAGAAAAGAATGGCCAGGAATACATTCAGCAACGTGGACAGATCTTAACTTCTAGATAAGCTACCAATTTAAAGTGTCAATAATAGCATCTCTCTCTCTCTCTCTCTCTCTCTCTCTCTCTCTCTCTCTCTCTCTCTCTCTCTCTCTCTCTCTCTCTCTCTCTCTCTCTCTCTCTCTCTCGCACGCATGCACACAGCTATAAGGTGCAGGAGTGTAAACAACAAGCTTGCAATCAAAAGTTAGAACTGAAATCGTAGAAGTGTGAATATTGAGAGGAATAGTTTGTATTCACGAGAACAAAAATAAACACATAAAGAACTCTTAGAGCCGCTGCAAATTAGCGCATAAAATATAGACAAGTAAAATAATGTAGCCATACGAAAAGACATTATTATTATTATTATTATTATTATTATTATTATTATTATTATTATTATTATTATTATGATTATTATTATTAATTTGTTGTTCTTGTGTTTTGCTCTCGCTGGCTTTGAACTCAAGGGTATCCATCACACACGTGCCACGCCTTCTAGTGTACTAGATGATATTTTCCATGTGGGTTACCTTTCCCTATTACCAGTGTCCATCGCCATCAGGCGAACCCACTCCGGTTTCTGAGGTACTTGTAATTAACGTCCCCAAGTCAAGGACGAGAAGTCAACATTTTAGTCCAACTGACCGGTGTAACGGTTGAATAGGAAGCTTGCCTCTGGCAATGATGCCAGTGGGAAGATAATATAAGAGACTGCGAACAGCAAATTGTCCGTGTACAACCAAGGCCAGCGACAGAATGTATAGGAAATACTCGTACATTGCAGACAACCTTGACTATGGAATAACTGACTGAGACTTTAGTAAGAGACACTGCAGTACTGTGACAGTGTACTGGATCACCATCCAATCCCCAATTCAGGTAGAAGTGATTTTACACAGCTTTGTAAAATGTTCACCAAATATTTCTATATGATGGGAAGACAACGAAGAGGTGGATTAATCATTCCCTTCATATTTTCAATTGGCATACGTAAGGTGAAGGCCGAGCATATCACACACATCCCATATGACGGTATCTGCCATTGACTTCAATCAATCAACCAATCAATCAATCAATCAGGTGTCGTCTCCACAATAAAGGTTGGCTACAATGGATCTCCAAAACTGCCTGTACATTCTGTCAGAATGATGTTCGTCCATCTCTTAATGTTATCTTCCCACTTGTATCGTTGTCTACCTCTTGAACCCAACCTTGCCCTCAAGTATGGTTTTTATAAGAATGTTTGTCTTTCAACGTGGCCGAAATATTTCACTTGCCTCTTTTTTATTTCATTCATCAACTTTGAATTAAGTTCACCTTATTACAGAATTGACGATGTAGCGAAGGGCTTATAAACGCCATTCATAATCCCCCATACCGCACTCAAAACACAGCTGCGGGTGTTTTGGGATCCATCTCTACGATACCCTCAAGACATGAAATTACTAAACCTTGTAGGATTAGCTACAGAGGAAGCCGCAGCCTTGTAGTGACTAAACACTCGCTGTTGCCACGTGGTCACGGATTCAATCCGCATCGGGATGGATTCGAATGTTTACATTTTACATGAGCTCTCAGATCGACCTTACCCAATATGGGTACCAGGAAGTTTCCTGGGTAACAAAGGCGGCCGGCACGATACTGACTACATCATCCACTGAGTATCGACTGGTCGTTAACATATGGATCTGGCACCATATGTTCAAAGCTCCGTGTACACAGGTCTCTGGGTAGTGAGATCGGACGCCCGTGTCTTCTTCTTCTTCTTTCGTTCGCTTGAAATATGTCTATAACTGCAATGCTGTCTCTTGTATGAATTGAACTGTCTTTTTCAGTTCACACAGCGGTCCATAGAGTTTATCTTCCACTGTAGTCTCTCTAGGCCAGAAGGTTTGCCTAGATATGTTATATTTTGGGCAGTCTTGGAGTATGTGCTCTGCTGTCTGCGACGCCAATCCACATGTACACATGGCTGTTTCACCAATCTTGAGTTTTGTATATATGTGGTTGCGTAATCTATTGTGCCCTGTTCTGAGGCGCAGAATAATGACTTGTTCTGGTCTATCCATAACGTGGTAGTCATCTTGAGCAGGTTTTCGTGGCTTTCTGACTGATTTGATCATTCTTTTCTTTTGGTGGTATGTTACAGGCACATCAGGCTGTTCTTCTTTGGCTCCTTCCTTAGCCAATTGATCAGCTCTGACGTTCCCGGGTACTCCACAGTGGGATGGTATCCACTGTATGGTGACCTTATGCTGACTGCTAAGTTCAGAAAGTAGTGTCCTTAGTACTGGCAATTTCCCAGACAGGAGCGCCTCGAGTACTGATTTTGCATCTGTCAATAGCACCACAGGTTGTGTACCATTGCTGGTATTTAGTAATTTCTCTTGCTATCTTGATTGCCTCAATTTCAGCATCGTAGTTATGGCAGTACTTTCCTGTCGGTACTCTAGCTGTGTCCCTGGTATTATTTGGGTATTCTATGTACACTACCGCTCGTCCATTTCGAACAGCATTTTGTGCTGACCCATCTGTGTAGACTCGGATCCAGAGGTCCTGTGGGTATTCTTCATCAAGGAAGCTGAGAGTGGCTGTTCTGCGCTGCACACTGTTCTGATCTTCCTTGTCAAATATTCCTCTCACTTTTGTCTGGATTTGTAATGATAGTCTATGCTCATCTTTCCATGGAGTTCGCTCTGGAATAGTTGTTAGGGGGATACCAACTGTGGGCAGATCGGTGGTTTCTCTGCAGAGTCGTTTGGCCTGGTGGATAAAACTACTTCTTTTCATCCGCCCCATAGCTAAGTGTTCAAATCTGTTCTTCATAGGGTGGCCTGGCAAGCTGAGGAACTTTTCTGCTTGTATTAGCGTTTTCGTATCTCTGCGCTCACTCAGTGCTTGTATCCTCCCCATCTTCTCCATTTCCACTATAGGGGTTGATCTCATCCCTCCTGTGGTGACTCTAAGTGCTTGATTTTGCACTTTGTCCAGCTCTTGTAGTGTGGTTTTTGCTGCCGAACACCATGCAGTTGACCCGTATTCCAGGTGTGGTCGTATGCTCTGTTGATAAACTTTGCTAAGTATTTTCCCACTGGCTCCCCATGTGGTTCCACTTAGCTTTCTCAGGATGGCTATTTTCCTTCTGGCTTTTGCTACTTCTTTGTTGATGTGCTTTCTCCATGTCAGCCTGCCATCAAATGTTACTCCAAGGTATGTTGGTTCTTTATCTTCTCGTAGGGGTGTTCCATTTATCTGGATGGTCCCTGCTTTTTGTTTTGGAGAGAGGGTAAATAGGGTGGTGCTGCACTTGTCAGTGTTTATGCTGACACACCATCTATTTGCCCATGCAACAAATGTATCTACAGCTCTTTGTAGTAATCTGGTGGCCACTGATGCATGTTCATTTGTGCTCCATAGAACCAGGTCATCGGCATACATTGCGGCTTTAATTCCATGCGGTAGATTAGCAACGAGATCATTGATGAAGATTAGAAAGAGTGTGGGGGACAATACTCCGCCCTGGGGAACTCCGTGACGCAGTAGTACTTTCTTGCTCTTTAGCCCGTCTATCTGTACTCGGGCTCTTCTGTTGTGCAAGTATGCTTTCACCCATTTGTACATTCTTCCATTGACTTTTCAGTTTCTCAGTTTATTCATCAGACCTTCTTTCCAGACTTTGTCAAAAGCTTTCTTCAAATCTATCCATGCCGCAAGCACCAGCTTCTTCTCTTGGAATGCATCCTCAATTTCTTGAGAGACGTAGGTTGTCTGATCTTCCGTAGAGTAGCACTGCCTAAAGCCAGCCTGCTGTGGCACAAGGATGTTTTTACTTTCAATGTACCACTGCAGTCTGTGATTGATGATGCGCTCCAGTGTTTTGCAGAGATAGCTGGTGAGGCTAATTGGTCTGTAGCTAGAGGCAATGGAACTATCTTTCCCTGATTTTAGGAGGGGTATCATGATTGCTTCTCTCCAGGCTTGTGGAACACTGCCTAAGGTCCAACTGTTATTGAAGATCTGCAACAGCTTTGCTTTGGCCTCTGTTCCTAGGTTCCTGATCATTTCATTGGAGATACCATCAGCTCCTGGTGACTTTCTCATTTTCAGTTTTGATATGGCTAGCTCCAGTTCGCTGATTGTGATGGGTGCCTCCAGAACCTCATGTACTATTTCCTTCTGTCCTGTATGTTGCCGTTTCTCTTGAATCTCTTGTTGTTTCTCTGGACTGATTTTGATATTGTTATCTTGTGCGAATGAGTCCGCAAAATGGTCAGCTGCTTGCTTTCTTGTTAAGATGTTTCCATCTTTATGTAGTGCAATTTTTGAGTTTCTCCCTGTGCCCTCATCGTTAAGTTGTTTTATTAGCTTCCACAATTTCCTTGTGTCTCTTTCAAAGTTCAGAGACTCTGTTTTTTCCTGCCAGCTTTTCCGTCTAGCCTGCAGCTTGGCCCTTTGAAATTTGGCTTTTGCATGCTGGAATTTATTGTGGTGCTCTTGGCTGGGTGTGGCCTCTGCTTGCTTTCTACATACTTCCACATCATTATGCAACTGTTCCAGTTCACTACTCCAGTAGGGTTTATATTGTTTACGGGCTCCTCTTGGTACTGTTTCTCGCGCTGCCTGTAGTATGCATTTCCCAAACTCTTCAACTACTTTATTTATGTCTTTCTCAGTGTTCAGGTTTCTAACCAGTATGCTGGTGCGATGCTTGTACACTGCCCAGTCTGCTTTCTTGTAGTTCCACCTCGAGAGGGTGCTGCTTTCACTTACAAGCTCATTTTCTACAGTTAGAAAGACTGGTCGATGGTCACTGCCACCTAGTTGTTTCCCAACAATTCGTGTAATGTTCCACTCCAGGTCTGGTGAATGAAAAGCCAGGTCAGGTGTAGTTGTAGAGTGCCATGATCTCGAGTAGAAAGTATGTGGGTCGGACGGCTTGTTAACCAAAATGAATCTATTCTCATCCTGCCAGTCTTCCAGTCTCTCTCCTCTCTGGTCCATGTGATCATAGCCCCAACTCTGCGAGTGGCTGTTGAAATCGCCGCACACAATCATTTTTTCTGTTAATGGTAGTGTGTCCAGTGCCTGTGGACGGTCACTTGGACAATAGTAATTGATCAGATGTAGGTCTGTATAGCCTGTTTTAAGTTTAAGTGTCTGATACTCAGCCCCTTCCATATAGACTTAGATTTGGAAAGCAGTGATGTTATTTTTTACAAGGGTAAGTATCCCACCTTTTCGCCTGTCCTTTCGGTCAGATCGGTAACACTGGTAGCCTCTGATTTTGAAGGCTATATTTTCGTTGAGGTGAGTTTCTTGCAAGCAACATATGCTTACTTTTTCTTTGTCCAGGATGTTTTCTAATTCTACTTTTTTGTTGCTGACTCCCTCCGCATTCCAGTGCATTATTTTAAGTCTTAGTTTAGTATGGCCAGCTGTTCTATTCTCATGTCCCCTGGCTCCACAGGACATCTTAGAAGGACCTCCAGTAGTTGGGGTTGGACCCTTTCGAGACATAGGGCCCAGCACTGCACCTGCCGGGGGGTCCAAAGCAGGGCGAGCACCATAACGTTTAGCAGCAGTCGACATATTCCATTTTGCGTAATTGCGTGGCATCCTGATTTCTGTGGTGCGCCTCCTGGCTGGTTGCCTCCGTCTTCAACACCTTTCCTTTGCTAGAGCAGACTGTGGTCTCGCTCTAGTTTAGATGTGTACACACGCACACACGTGTCTGCACATGCATGTATGTGTATACACATCTAGAGCACACTGGTTATTTTCCGGCGCCAGATACTCGCCGTCGCCCCTTCTCATGTTAGTTAAAACAGTTCCGCCACGTGAAGGCCAGGAGTTGAACTTTTGCTGCAGAGGTTATGTATTCACGAGCCATTGGGGTATTTAAGCAATGTTGGGCGCTCACCCCAACACTGCGCCCCGGCTACATACAGCATTTTGAACCAACGCCCGTGTCTATTCTTCTTCTTCTTCTACTTCTTCTTCTTCTTCTTCTTCTTCTTCTTCTTCTTCTTCTTCAGCTTTCCGAGCCATTGAGGTTCTTTGCTGCAAATACAATCCGTCTCCATTCGTCTCTCTGGTGGACCTTCTCTTGCCAGTCGTTGATTCCAAGTGCTTGTAGGTCTGTACATGTATTATCTCTCCACCGTCTTCTTGGTCTACCTCGGGGTCTACGGTCATTTATTTCCTGAGTGTAAGCGAGTCTCTATTATTGCGCACGTAAAAAAATCCCTTGGCAGTTGGAAATCGAAAAAGAGTAGCCTAACGGCGCTGCCCGGGCAAAATTTCGAGTTAAAAATCTACCCAATGTATTTCAGGATCCTCGCCGATGCAACGGAGTTCGTGCATTGAGCTGAGTTTCTCCAGACTCAGGTTTGAGTTAGGAGGAAAACGGAGCACTTATGGGTTAAACCGTGTGCCGTGATGTTGATCGAACGACTAAACTAAACTAAACAGTGTATACAGGTCCTTTACTTACTTGCATCAGCTAACAAGTAGATAAATGAACGATAAAAATAACAATCTGGAATGAAATAAGAGCTTTTAAAACCAGGGCAGTAATCAAACGTACCAACCCTGTGTTACATTTAATTTAAATGCGCGTCGTCCGTGCACAATCTAACAATAATTAAAACGCTACTGTCAACACCACATGCCTTTGCTAGTACTACTTATCTTACAACAACATGTCGGAGTAGCCCAGTGGATAATGCGCTGGCTTGAAAACACACTAGATTCGACTAGATCATGACTTAGTTTTCGGCAAAGCGCACCAGAGATACTGCTGCGAAGGTAAAGAGACGATGATGTAGGAAGCGGGTCATTTACCATTACAATGTCTCCCTCGGTAAGTATGGAATCCTTTGTACCATCAATCACCGATGTCAGTAACTGCCAACAATTTTATTATTCTTAACTTGATGACGCCAGTTATGTGACTGTATTATCAAACGCACATAGAAAGTATTTTATTCTATCAAGCCACAACGGCCACAGTGATACAGCTGTTCGTGAACTAGCTTACCAACAGCAGTCCGGGTTTAA
The DNA here is from genome assembly GCA_963921405.1 of Cepaea hortensis. Lineage (NCBI taxonomy): Eukaryota > Metazoa > Mollusca > Gastropoda > Stylommatophora > Helicidae > Cepaea > Cepaea hortensis. The sequence goes on along the minus strand of OY992877.1, from coordinate 99,054,346 downwards.
TTCCCAGTAATATCAGCATTGCCTACTCCGTGGCGATGGTGTTACGGACGCGTTCGTGATTCCGCATACCCACATTCAAAACACAGCTGCGAACGATTTGGCAGCAGACCGCGTTGCATTGCTTTTTTATGAATTGGTATGAGTGCAGGTCGTTCAGAAAGCAATAGCAAACTACTGAACGTAAACTTGCCAAGAGATCACAATAGCAAAAAATGTGGTACTTTTGCCTTCACCCCAAAAAAAAAACCGGAATCCCAGGGTATGATGTCACATCCAGGGGATCCCTGTGTTGCGCCGTAGCTCGGTGCGCAATTTGATCGGTGTGCAACAGTTGCTCTAGGCGACATTCCCCGCCCCCCAACTGTAACTGGCCAAATGGAAATGCTTGTCAACTCTTGAGACCAGCAGTATACGAAAAGAATGACGATGATCTGTCTGTACGGGAGACGCGAGCCTTGTAGCCATGTGCGCCTTGTCTCAGCGGGAGGATGTCCTGCCGACATACATGGTGAATGTCGTCGTCGGCATCTCCCATCTGTCCTGACTCTCAGTCAGCGATAGCACCAACGATGACATGATTATGAGAACAGTGTCTAGCAGAATGTCAGATGCCACGATGCTGCTGCAGAAAAGACAACGCTACTCTGGCTTGTCGTGGACAGCAGCTGCTGCTGCTGCCAGTTCCAGAAAACTCATGATGATGATGACACACACACACACGCACGCACGCACACACACAGAGAGAGAAACGGTTGACAAAGCCACCAAAGATACACTATGGGGCAATTGAAACGCACTGACACGCACTGTACCCGAACACAGAGGAGATCACCGCCAGTGCTAAATATAGCTGGTGACCCTAAATATAGCTGGTGACGTTTGTTTGGGGTGAATTAAGGCAAAAGTACCAAAAATGCTGATGTTGACTGCAACGTCCTGTAAAGGATATGCAACTAAAATAATGTCAGCATTTCACTTTCCCCGAACCACTGTTGTCTGTTCTATGGCCGCGGTGGTAGTGTCCCTTCGCCTAATCCACACCGGTGACCACTGAAATAACGTGAGAATTAACACGAGAAATCTCATCTCATCATGTTCCTCTCGTATTTTGCGGCGTCGAGGGTCTACAAGATGTGGACTGTGCCTGGCCCTGCAGCCAGCGGGGTTAGGATCGTCTAGCCACTCCCAGGAGGGCTGAAAAATGAAAATGAGTAGCCTGCCAATGACCCGCAGACTACACAAGTCAACCCCCACCTCCACGTGGTGTAGACCGGGAAACCATGACCGCGAGATCAAGAGCTAACGGGGCTATGGCTCGCCATAGGAGATGGACTTCCTATGGTCAGATTTTTGTCCTAAACCTAGCGACTGGCCTAGCAAGCCGGCAGAGAATCTTCAAACTGCTCGTAGAAAAACTAAGAACACGAGAAATATCATAATAATATGGAGATGGTACTTAATGATGTTGTTATTTTGAGGTGACATGTTCGAATCTTGGTGTAATATTAGTTTTCATTTGTCCATGTTCGAATCTTGGTGTTACGTTAGTTTTCATTTGTTCATGTGGTTCACTGGAGTCAAAAAAGTGGTCCAGGTTGAATCCCCTGCAGAATCAGGATTTTGTCGGGGGGGGGGGGGGGGGGGGGGGTTACCCAGCATCATACAAGTGCCACGAGAAAAGGAAATGGTCCTCTCACCTCATATATGAAGGCCTAACACTTCGCACGCCAATGACAGTATCAGGGTGTATTTTTTAATGACTCCAGTGTTTGAAAATATTGCCGGTTCAAGTTTTGTATTTACATATTATGTTGCATGAACTTTACAGAGCGTGAATACAAAACTTGGACAGGCGATATTTTCAAACACTGCAAAGCCATTACAAATACACCCTATAGTATGGGATCCGCAGAAGTCGGATGTGTCGCCTAACGGCGCAAGAACGCAGCCTGCTGTAAACAGGCACAATGCAATCATGTCCGGAAAAAAAAACTCCGAATGAACGCCGATGAAGAAGAAGTATGGGTTTACCTTTAATGTAGTTCATTAGTGTAACCTCTGATTTCCACTTCACTCCTTTGTCTTTATTAGTACCAATCAGCGTGGGCGATCAAGCTTCTCCACATCTTACGATATCCAACAGAATGTATCAGTTATTGTGCTTATTATTTTTTTTGTCCCATATAAAAGCATGTGAACATTTTCCCCGGATTTGTTGTATTTTCTTCTTCTTGAAATAAACTGTCCTAATCTTCAATATTGTCTCTTTCTCTAGCGTCTTCCTCTCTTAAATATATCCAGCTCCGACATGATGTTCCAGTTGTTATCACTTGCCCACCACTTTCTCAGTTTCTCTCACCTTTTCCCCTTAGCAGGTTTAAAAAAAACAAAATTGAGTGTCATGTCTTTAAATTTAGCCCCAATATATACATAAGAGAATTCAACATTCACAGACAGTGACAAGAGGAATGTGATACTGTCAAAAAAAAAACAACACCAAAATAAACCTGTCATTTTACTGCCTATAGTACCTTGCAATGTAGGGCAGGGGATTCTTGAACCTGGCCGCCTGGCTGGTCAGTCTCCGTGAACTGTGCAAGTAAGGATTTTCTTTTTGCCTAGACAGAAAAAAATCTACGCCTTAACAAGGATTCGAACCATGGTCTCCCGAATGAGAACCCGACGTTCTTAAGCACTCGGCCAGCCACTCCTAATGGGATACTATGTGTGAGAATTCAACACATAAATCAAACACAATCTACACAATGAAGGTTCATGGTAAGTAGTATAAAATAAGGACCAGTTGTACACACATGTAAACATACTGGGCGTATGGTGCTAACCCCATATTTTCACAGACCAGTCGGCACATGGGGGGAGGGGGTGATGTGGCGAATAGTACACTGGCTGTCTTGATTTCCCAAGATGTTTCCTGGTACCAATTTTAGGCTAGGTCGACCTTAGAGCCCAGGTCAGTTTAAAATATGTAGGTCAGCATGGCCAAATTGATAAGAACATGCGTTGTTAAACATCCGGTGTGCTGATGCCAAGGTAAGGGGATCAACCCCCATCGGACAGTTGGATGAAAATGTTGGCCTATCGTCTTTGACATGGGGATGTAAATTACAAGATCTCTGAAATCAGAGTGGGGTCGCCTGATGGCGAGGGACACTGTTAATAGGTAAAAGCAAATCCACACACAAAATTCAGTCCAGCACAACTAGAAGTTGTGTGTATAGGTTACGCTTGAGTTCAAAGCAAATGAACACACAAAAAAAGCCACACAAACACAATTTATAATACACCCCCCCCCCCCCCCCCCCCATAAGAATTTGACCCCCTGACCATCAGGCTGGGATTCAAGCGCTAGCCACTGTGCTATCATGGTCAGCAACATTACAGGTCCCTTTACGTGCTTTCAGGTGCATTACACATGTGGGCTAGAGCCATATCTGTATAGACCAACCAGCACATGGACGATGCTGAGACATTTCCTGGTGCTCATTCAAGGCCAGGTTGACTGGGCAGCCCAGCACATACAAGGCCAGGTTGACTGGGCAGCCCAGCACATACAAGGCCAGGTTGACTGGGCAGCCCAGCACATACAAGGCCAGGTTGACTGGGCAGCCCAGCACATACAAGGCCAATTTGACTGGGCAGCCCAGCACATACAAGGCCAGGTTGACTGGGCAGCCCAGCACATACAAGGCCAGGTTGACTGGGCAGCCCAGCACATACAAGGCCAGGTTGACTGGGCAGCCCAGCACATACAAGGCCAGGTTGACTGGGCAGCCCAGCACATACAAGGCCAGGTTGACTGGGCAGCCCAGCACATACAAGGCCAGGTTGACTGGGCAGCTCAGCACATACAAGGCCAGGTTGACTGGGCAGCCCAGCACATACAAGGCCAGGTTGACTGGGCAGCCCAGGTCTAATGTTTTGGGGCTTTCTTGCTTTGAACTCAAGCATAGTCCATGAAAATCGTACACTAATTAGACGTAGACAGTCCAGATGTTTTGGACATGTTATAAGAACTAAATTAGAGAACTTGGTGACAACTGGCAAGATCAAGGGAAAGAGATCAAGAGGAAGACAGAGAAGTAAATACCTGGATGGCTGGGCCACGTGGTAACACTGAGCTGATACATGACTCTGGTGATGGAGTGAAATGGCGAATCATGACCGCCCACGCTCACCGGCACATGATGGATGGATGGATGGTCCATACACATGCTACTACTTCTAATGCACTGGACTGATTTTTGCGTGTGGATTAGCTTTCCTTATTACCAGTGTCCCTGGACATCTGACTTCAGAGGTAAGGTCAATGTTTTAAATCCAGCTTGATACAAATTCACATCTGGCAGGCAAATGTCTGTCTAGTCATTGCAATGACTAAGGTCCTGTTTCTTGCTGTTGTGAAATGCAGACTACTGTTTGTTTATCTCGTGATATTGTCTTTCCACTTGTTTTACTGCCTACTTCTTTCTCAACTCTCCTCACTTCTTCCCTTGTGTCTGGTATATCACTTGAGTGTCATGGCTTTTTATCTGGCCCAAATATTTGATTCAAGACACATCAATGACTGTAAGGTGAACACACAAAACATAATGAAGATTATGGTGAAATCACACATATTTAAAACAAAAGTTTAAAGCTGTTGAACACAATTTATTTCCGAGTTGCATCTGAAATTACTGGTAATTAAATATGTAGGTCTGGTACAAAATCTGTTATTTTGAAGGGGCTATGTATCTTAAAGTTTGTCCTTTCTTTGAGGTAATCATTACTTGCCTTTTGGCTACTTAAAGTGATAAACAGTTTACTGTAAAATCACTATTATAATGCACACCTTCTTCTTCTCTAATCTTCCAAATGCAATTGCACATTATAATAATGTTCTTCCTGAAGCTTGACAGGTCAAATAAAACCAGCTCCTAAATACACCTGACTGTTTGTAAGCTGATGAAGGCTTGTTAGCTGAAAAGTCCATTCTGTCACTTGTGATTATGTTTTTGTAAGTTGACCAATTCCATGTTCTGTTTTTATTTATTTGCTACCAAACCGTGAGTGGAAAAACTTGCTCATTAAAAAATTTAAATTATTTATGCTTCCTTAATCATATCCAACAAATATTTCTTAAATTTATCAGAGTGCAGTTTGTTTTCAATATTAATTAATAAAGTGTTTGTAATATACCTCCACATACTCCTGACAGCCCTTAATGAAATATGTGTACATGATCACTGTATGATGACAGACCAAGTGAGTAGTCTAACAGGAATTAATGCCACAGCTGTCCAGATTGCTCTATTGGTCAACATCATCAGCAGATGTGAACAGACAACATGTAAACAAATGAATAGCTATCAAGTATAATCATCATATGCCATATCATTTCTCGTTTTAACCCTCATTAATCCATGTAACCAATGAAATCAGGCAAACAAAGTATACTTCTTATTAATGCTCCATGCATCTTATTAAATTTTCAGCATATAATGGCAGATTGTATACAGCAAATAGACAAGTACTGAAAAATTACTGAAAAATGTTCAAAAATGTAGATCACAACATGAGACATAGAAATCTGCAATTAAAGATATAAAACATAGTTTCATGTCCTTTATAGGACATTGAACTCAACTCCTGCATTTATTGGCTGTTTGTGATTTACTAAGCAATGTTAAGTTCAGTAATAGGCTATTGCTTTCTACATGACTGGTGTCTCATACAGTTGAAATCAACGCAAAGCCGTCTACTTCCAAATCAACCACAACTGATTTTAAACCCTCAGCTCTGTATAACAGGGAATTACAAAACTGCGCATCTCACCATTCCCCTAAGCCTTTAACGGCATGGGGGGACAAAATCTAGAGGACAAGAAAAAACAGTAAGTGTGCTGATTACACTTTGAAAGAGGAACAGACGAGAAAAAGTACTTTTGTTAATGGAAATTTCATCATTGTGAAAGCTTTCATATAACAACTAAACCATCACGGCATAGAAGTACATCAGGGCTCCGATTTAAGCAGGAAGTAAATACAGTGACGGCTCCCTATATCCACAACTTGAAGTGGTTCTGGTTTCAATTTGATAGACCCCCATATCCACAACTTGAAGTGGTTCTGGTTTCAATTTGATAGACCCCCATATCGACAACTTGAAGTGGTTCTGGTCTCAATTTGATAGACCCCCATATCGACAACTTGAAGTGGTTCTGGTCTCCATTTGATAGACCCCCATATCGACAACTTGAAATGGTTCTGGTCTCAATTTGATAGACCCCCATATCGACAACTTGAAATGGTTCTGGTCTCAATTTGATAGACCCCCATATCCACAACTTGACATGGTTCTGGTCTCCATTTGATAGACCCCCATATCCACAACTTGACATGGTTCTGGTCTCAATTTGATAGACCCCCATATCCACAAATTGAACTGGTGCTTGCCTTATTTTGATAGACTCCCATATCCACAACTTGATATGGTTCTGGTCTCAATTTGATAGACTCCCATATCCACAACTTGAAGTGATGCTCGTCTTATTTTGATAGAACAAGTGGTACTTAATTAATGGTGTGGTTAATATGATTCCAACTGTCTTTACTTCCCTGAATATTTCCTTGTAACAATTTTAGGCCAGGTCAACTTGTGGTCAAATAAAAGAGAGAAAAAAATCCCTGCCTTGATGTGGATTTGAAGACATGACCACCAAGATGGCAGGCCAGCTTGCTAGACATTGCACTTCAACCTTAAAGCAGAGTTGAAGAAAATGTTGCGTACAGTAGAGTGACATGGATAGGCAAGTTTAACATCATTGCAGGGCAAGGACTGACAACCCTGATGATGATGATGTGTAACAGTATGTGTAGTTTGGGTTATAATTAGGATCTAGTGGGGAATTAGAGATACAGCACGATTGAGCATTATAAGTGAAAGCGGAGAGAGATGCTCAATCGTGACGTATTGTTGTTGTGAAGGGCAGTCAACATCCGATAGTCCAGCTGAGAAGACACGGCTTGTCATCTTGAGAATAAAGTATAAAGTTTTAGTACAGATCAAGTCTTGTTACTTCATTTGACACTACTACAGAAGTAATAAATGGTGCCGTGGACCGAGAATCTGAGGTTGATCTAGGCCGGCCAACAACAACTATCCACTGGCGGCATGCTGTAAGACAAATTATGAAGATAATGGCCTACCACGCGAAGTACTAAAGAATCCAGACAAAACTGCCAGGACAAGAAGGGTTTCCTGGAGCCGTGGCTGAACATTTGAATCGTATCATTTATAAGGGGCCTAACCTGGCCGTTGCCTGAACCTTGCCACTTTCAAGATTTTATCGGAAGTCAGAACTCGTTCAAGGTCACCTCTATAGAAAAATATGCCTATTTGATCTCAGCAACAGATGAAGAAAAAATGAGACTGGCTTATCAGACGGCAACGGAACCGGTCTCGGATCATATAAGAAGAAAGCTAGAAGCTAGAGTAGATGAGACATGGGAACAATTCAAGGAAGACCTAGCAAGGAAATATGCAGAAATAACGGATCCACAACATGCATTTTCGGTGTTGAGGCAGGCTAAACAAAATAACGGAGAGACGGTACAATTGTTTAGCGATAGATTAATTAATCTGGCTGAAGAGGCATTCTTAGGACAGAATGTACGAGGAGAGGAGGTGGAAAGGATGTTGGTAGGGATCTTTGTGGATGGCATAAAGTCTGATGGTTTGAAACTTAAATTAATGAGGGAAAACCCTGAGAGGTTATCACAAGCGGTGGATATCGCGGTACAAGAAGAAAATTTGAGACGTAGGTTTAGATTAAGAACAGGACGAGAAGTGGGAAGTAATCGAGATGACAGAGTTGAGGAACCTATGGAAATAGGACAAACAAGATTCGGATGGAATAGGAGAGGAGGTATACAGACGTTACAAGGTAGAAATAGGTATGATAATGAGGAAAGAAGAAATATGAGATACCCTACAAGAGAAACAGTAGGTAACACAAATAGTACAAATATTGTCTGTTGGAATTGTGGTCAACGGGGACATGTTTTTCGGTTTTGTAATAACAGGCATGTCCAGTCGAATACACAGGGTAGACATGACAATAATAGGGTGAGTAGGAATGTTGTAGATGGACACAGGAATTTTACAGGTACAAGAACACAGGAAAATCGGCGCCCTACCTATTAGACAGGACCTATGATAGGAGGGTAAATAATAAGGTCCCAAGGGTTAGAGAATATGTTAACAACAGGTATAATAGGTCGAACAGAGAATATTTTCAACTAGATGAAGTCAAGAAATTTATAGAAGATAAAACAGATTATAGTTCTTGTATATTAGAAATAGGAAAGTATAGAGTTCGTACGTTAATTGATTCGGGAGCTCAGGTTAGTGTAGTAAAAGAAAGTTTTCTATACAAAATAGTAAGAAATTGTAGAGTATTTAAGAGTCATAATAATTTACACTCTGTTACGGGACAGAATTTACAAGTAGTTGGACAAACAATAATAAATTTTAAGTTAGGAGGGATCAACATAAGACACCTTTTTCATGTAGTGAAGGGTTTAAATAGAAACATGTTAATAGGAAGAGATTTTTTAATAAAAAATGGAGTAAGACTTTTCTATGATTTACACAAATTAAAATTCAGGGACGTCTATATAGATATGCAAGAAGACATGCATATATCAGCACTAGTTAGAGTTAAAATGACAACGACGTTAAAACCACAGTCGGTTAATTTGATACAAGTGAAGCTGAAGAAAAACCCATATTATGTAGAAGGAAACACAGTCAGAATCACTGAATTACAAGAGGAAATAATTGATGAGCCTGGTTTGGAAGTTCCGGATGGAATAATAGCGTTAGATAAACACTTAACCTTTCCAGTTATGGTGATTAACAACACAGGTAGAGAAATTAAATTATACAGAGGGTGTGTAGTAGCAAAAATTGAACAGAACGTTAGTGAAATATTGGCAACGGATAGAGTAGAAATGCCGGGAACTAATTATTCACAGTCTTCTAGTGAAAGAAGTAATAACAGACGCGGACGCGGAAGTAGAGGAAACACACGAATGAATGAATTGATCCATCCATTCAAAAGAAATACAGCACAAATACATTCACTAGATAAACAGACAAGAGAACAGGAATTGTTGGCACAGTTAAAGACTTCACCAGAAAATAAAGAAGTATTGGAACAGTTTATAAAGGAGAATCAGGATGTGTTTGCAATTAGTGATTTAGAGTTGGGTAAGACAAAAACGGTAACAATGGAGATAGATACGGGAGACCATCCGCCGATTAGCTTAAAACCATATAGAACTCCCTTAAGAAATAGAGAAATTGTAGAAAAGGCAATAGAAGAAATGTTGAAAGCAGGGATAATCAAAAGATCAAAATCAGAGTGGTCATCTCCGGTGGTAATTGTGGCCAAACCTGATGGTTCGAGTCGATTCTGTTGCGACTATCGGGCGTTGAACAAAATTACTAAAAATGTTGCATATCCACTACCAGTGATAGATGATATTTTGGGGTTGCTAAATGGCGCTACATTTTTTACGACGTTAGACGCAAGAGCAGGATTTTGGTGCATTCCGATGTCGGCAGACGCGCAGAGAAAAAGTGCTTTCTGTACTCATATGGGTTCTTATGAATTTTTACGTATGCCTTTTGGAGTCAAAACTGCGCCATCTCACTACATGCTCTTAATAAATGAAGTTTTAGAAGGTATGCAAAGGTTCGCTCTTGCTTATATTGATGATATTCTGATCTTTACTTCTGGAAATGTGGAGGATCATTTGAAACATATAAAGTTAGTGTTTGACAGGTTAAGAAAACATGATGTGAAGTTAAAGCTCAGTAAATGCCAATTTTTAAAGACAGAAACAAAATATTTGGGGTATATTATAAATAGAGAAGGTATAAAACCAGACCAGGACAAAATAAAGGTTATTAAAGAGTTACCTGCTCCAACTAACGTTAAGGAGGTACGCGCCTTTATAGGAACATGCGCGTATTATAGGCGGTTTGTCCCAGCGTTTTCAAAAATAGCTGAACCTATTACAAACTTAACAGGCAAGTACGCTAGGTTTAAGTGGGATGATGAGTGTCAAAAAGCGTTCGAGTATTTAAAAAACAGTTTAACACTGGTACCACTGTTGACGCATCCAGACTTAAACAAACAGTTGATACTGTACACAGATGCTTCAGACAATGCAGTAGGAGCGTGTTTGGTGCAACCATATGAAGGGAAAGAGTCTGGAATACCAGGGGTTAAAAATGAAAGGCCTATATACTTCTTGTCGCATAAACTTAGCAGATCACAAAGAAAGTGGACGACTATTGAGAAGGAGGCTTACGCAATACATTACGCTCTTCAAAAACTAAATTACTACTTACATAACGCAAATTTTGTTATTAGAACTGACCATATGCCTTTAAAGTCTTTTTTAGAAGCCCCAGTGCAGAACAGGAAAATACAAACCTGGGCATTGAACTTACAGGGATATAATACGAAAATTGAGTACATTCCAGGTAAGATTAACACATGCGCTGATTTACTGTCTAGGATTCCCTATCCACAGTCGTCAGGTGACACAGAAGATGAAGGAGAACCAGAGATTGACGATCGAAATTGGCAAGTAAATATTTTAGATTCTGCTATAATAAATAGAGAAGAATTTGATAGTCTACCATCGGAACAAGAGTCTGAACATAGGGAAGATGATCTACACTTAGAAAAATTTAACATGAAAGAGGAGCAGGACCTAGACCCAAAAGTGATACAAATAAAAGAAAAATTAAGAGAAACAGAAGATAACAAATATAAAAGGAATTATTTGGTTTTACAAGAGGATGGACATTTATACTACATGTCTGAAAGGAACGAACAACTGAGGAAATACATTCCAAAACATTTAGAAAATGAACTTTTAAAGGCATATCATGATGAAAATGGACATTTAGGTAGAGACAAATTGGTGAAGGCGCTTACAAGTAAATATTACTGGCCAAATTTATTTAAATCTGCATATAAATATGTGGATACCTGTGAGAAGTGCAGATTGAGGAACATGAAAACAATAAAGTGTCCCTTGCAGGATACTGACATTCCTCAGTTCCCAATGCAAAAGATTAGTTTAGATATATCGGGTCCACACCCCAGAACATTGTCAGGAAACGTGTATTTGATTCATATAGTAGATGTTTACAGTCTTTGGCCGGAGGTTTATGCAATTCCGGATAAGAGTGCAGATACAGTAGTCAATATTTTTTTACAAGAGTTTGTCCCAAGATTTAGTTGTCCACAAAGTATACTTACAGACAATGGTAAAGAATTTATAAATAAGAAATTTGAAAAGTTGTTAAATGATTTAAATATAAAACATATAAAGACATCATATTATAGACCTACTTCCAATGCTAGAAACGAGCGTCAACATCAGACGTTATATAGCATTATATCAAAGATTGTAGATGAACATGAAAGGGATTGGGATTTGTTTTTAGGACCTGCCCTTAACGCCATTCGTACTAATCAAAATGAAAGCACGGGTTTTTCACCATATTATTTAATATACGGGAGAGAACCGATACTACCTATAGACAATCTATTAAAACCTAGACGGAAATATATGGGTGAAGACTTTCAAGAGGTTATAATACAGGAAATGCATAAAGCACACATAGGACTAAAGAATAATATAATTAAAGCTAGGGAAAGGCAGAAAAAGTACAAGAATATAAATACAAACTTGCAGGAATTTAAGGTTGGTGATAGGGTCTATTACAAGAAGCATAGGAGAAACTCTAAGTTTGATAATCGTTGGATTCCAGGGTATTATATTTTGGAAAAACTAGGTAAAGTATCGTATAAAATTAAGAACCAGGTCACGGGACATGTAGCAAGGGCACACGTGGAACACTTAAGGAGAGATGAAGAAGAGATAGAATATAATAATAATAATAATTATTATTCAGACACAAGGTTTTTAGATGAACAACTCGTTAGAGGTGCTACAGTAACCCCAGGCGTTAGAAGAGATCCAGCACAAAATCGCTTATTAACAACTCCAGGCTTTGATGATACTCAAGAACAGACGATACCGAAAACAATAGAAGAAGAAAAGTTGAATGAGACTCATTATGATAGTATGGAAGAGGAAATAAGTGCTCCGTTTAGGAACACTAGACAGGCAACGAAAAGGAGAATGGATAGACAAAGAGATAGAGAAGTGAAAAGACAGAGGAGAATTAGGGATTATTCAACGAGCGGGGAGGATATGCCGTTACTAGAAAGATCCTTGAGGAATAGTGATCGACAAATTAGATGGGATATTGAACAAAAGAGATTAGCGGCAGCTAAAGAGAGACATACAGACGAAGAAGAAGAAATGGATGAAAAGTCAGAGTCAAGTAGTAGTAGTATGGAGGAAACAAATGGATTGTACGAAGAAGAAGACATTGATGTAGAATTAGCATTGGTTCAAAGAAATTTGGAGTTATTGAAGAAGTGGAACCGTAGGAAGTAGATAAGTAGAGAATATTGCAGATAGCAATTTATAAGTGTTAGAATTCGAAAATGAAGAAGATGACTCTTGGTATTTTTATAATCAATATGGAGGTAGTTTTGAATGAAGTATATGTATATATTTGGTTATTTCTCTATGGGGTGGAATTGATGGTTGATTTTTTAGTAGCTTGGACAAATTGAAGGGAAATAATTGGCAGGTAGGGCCACAAGTAAATAGGTGAGTGGATGGTGAATACTACATTAGTATAGATAAGAGGACTTGTACTGTAGTTTACAGTGATTAATTAAGAGGATTTTCCGGGTAGTATGATGTGTTTGGAGTTAGGCTAGAAAAAGGAGGAATTGATGTTTGTACTATTTGTTATCATTGATATCGGCAGATATGGTTATAAGATTTGGATATTGGTCTGTAAGTAACAGATACACATATGTAGCATTGAATTGATGGGTTTACTTAGAATGGTAAACTTGTAATTGACGAGAGGAATGAAAAAAAAAAAAAAAAAGAAAAGCTAGTAGTGTTGAATCAATATTTTTTTTGATAATAACAATTATTATTGACGGAAACTGAAGATAAATTTTGAAACTTTATTCATAAAGTATGTATGGAAAGAGAAGTGTGATTACTTCTTACTTTTTCCTTTCTTTTTCTTATTTTCCTAAGTGCGCACTAACTCAATCTAACATATCTTTTCTGTGAGAATGTGAAATAGGGGATAAGGGAAATATCTTCAGTTTTGTCAATCATAATTTTAATGAACAATTTAAATTTAAAAGCGGTTCGCTTACAGAGAGTTGTAGGAAGTTTTATAAAGAATTTGGTGGGGAGTTTTTGGTATTATTGATATACTGGGAAGTATGTCTCTGGTTAGCAATTGGCTATGATGAGGTAGGAAAATGAGAATGGAGTTAGGAAATATATAAATGGAATGGCCTGAATAAATAGAGATGTGGTACATTATTAGTATGGTTGTTGGGGCCACTATACGTAATAATTTTAAGAAAGTTTACTTGGAAAATCTTTGTTTATTCACTTGGGGTTTTATTTTCGTGTAACTGGGCAATGATGGTTGTTAATTGATTATTTTATTGAGACTATGTTTCAATGCTATATGTATATGTATTATGTTTTATTTCATGCTTGGTTTGGTTTTATAAAAAGTTAGTTTAAGTAAGTTAGGATCGTTGAGTTTATAGTGCTTTGAGTAAAACACTATTGGACCGTAAAAGTGTCTAATAATGATATAATATTTGCTTTTGGGTTGATAAAATGCATGCCATATTAATTTTGAAAATGTGTTTTAATTGGATAATTGTGACGCCTTGTTTTGATTTAGTTTTGCGTAAACAGTTGGATTGATAGATTAAGTGATGTGGTTAATGAATTGGTTTTAAGTTTGGTTAGAATATTAGTTAACTTTTCAAATACAGGGGGCTTTATAAAAAAAAAAAAAAAAAAGCCCTTTCGTTCAGAAAGGAATTATAAAATTATTGAGGGAGGGTATGGAGACATAGGCTGTTGGGAAGGTTAGGTTGCTTGAAAAGCTTCGAATATATAAGTAGAGTATAACTAGATAGAAGTTTAAGGGAAAAACTGTGAATAGCAGCATATAGAAGAAATACATAGGGGGATAAAGGGCAGATCATGGGACATGAAGGGGGCAAGAAATAGGTGCTGTGAAAAACCAGCTTTAATTATATTAAAGGTGTTCATAAAAATTGAACAGGATCTCATGCTAAAAGGTGAGATAACGCAATTTGGACAAGATTGTGGTTGGAAATTTTAAATGTTGAAGATATAAGGCTTGAAACTTACGTAAAAAGTTCTATTTCATATAGGGTTGTATATATAAAGCTTGTAAAACATTATATCAACTTGGTTTATAGAAAACAAAGATCTATTTTTGTATGACGTATTTATAAGAAAAAATTTGATTGTACAAATTTTTTTATTGGCAAAGGAGGTAAATGTGGTTGTGTGGAATATGCGTTTCTTTGTGCTTATCTTGACTATTTATTCCTTTTACTGGGTGCACCCCTTCTTTACTTCTTCTAAATACGTTGTTCTCGTTGTTCGGGTTGTCTTGTATTGAGAAATGCGAGTGATTTCCTAATGCCAGTTGTACAAATACGATTTTACGAGCCATTTTGTTTATAATATGCATATTTTATATAGGAACTTGAGGAGCCAAGGAATATATAGTGGATTGCTATATAGTTTGGGGAAATGAAAGAAGAGTAGAAATGGTAAGTTAAAAAAGGGTTACAGTACATGGTACGAGGTATAGAGGTAAAATGGAAGAAGAAGTGGGTTGATTATATAGCTGGGGAAAGAGTTAAAGAAATAGAATGTTTAATTAAATTGGAGTTGGTTTGGGGAGGATTAGAAGAACTATGGAAGATTAGAGGAAAAAGAGGGAATAGAGTAAGGGGATTAGGAGTAAAGATTTTTCCTTTATAAGGAAAATTCTTTAATAAACATGGGGAGGTGTAACAGTATGTGTAGTTTGGGTTATAATTAGGATCTAGTGGGGAATTAGAGATACAGCACGATTGAGCATTATAAGTGAAAGCGGAGAGAGATGCTCAATCGTGACGTATTGTTGTTGTGAAGGGCAGTCAACATCCGATAGTCCAGCTGAGAAGACACGGCTTGTCATCTTGAGAATAAAGTATAAAGTTTTAGTACAGATCAAGTCTTGTTACTTCATTTGACACTACTACAGATGAATGGAAGATTAGATGATCTGCCAAACAAGAATCATTGCAAGAACTGTGTAGATTGTATGATTTCATAAACATCCTCAGTTAATGATAATGTAAAACACGCATGCAAATAATGTACAACAAATCATCATCATTGCTTTCTCTACATGATGTGGGAGACCAATCCCCTACAGGTTTGCCTGAAGCACACTGGTTCTCATGATGTGGGAGACCAATCCCCTACAGGTTTGCCTGAAGCACACTGGTTCTCATGATGTGGGAGACCAATCCCCTACAGGTTTGCCTGAAGCACACTGGTTCTCATGATGTGGGAGACCAATCCCCTACAGGTTTGCCTGAAGCACACTGGTTCTCATGATGTGGGAGACCAATCCCCTACAGGTTTGCCTGAAGCACACTGGCTCTAAGTGCTAAAAAGAGATCAGGATAATCACTAGTGGTGTGTAAAATGTTTAGATAAATGACACTTAATTCTTTGTACAGGACCAACAGAGAGAGTTGTCGATTGTTAAAGATAACTATTAGATTTTACCTGGTGTTCTTGCCATTGTTAAAGATAACTATTAGATTTTACCTGGTGTTCTTGCCATTGTTAAAAATAACTATTAGATTTCACCCGGTGTTCTTGCCATTGTTAAAGATAACTATTATAATTTACCCGGTGTTCTTGCCATTATTAAAGATAACTATATTTCACCTGGTGTTCTTACTACTGTTAAAGATAATTATTAGATCTCACCTGTTATTTTAGCCATTTTTAAAGATAACTATTAGATTTCACCTGGTGTTCTTGCCATAGCAATTACCCGATATCTTTGTCAAAACATCTACAGCACAAGTTTGTAGCCCATTTTGTTCTAAAGGCCTCTCCTGACAGTCTGAAGTTTTAACACCTGTTCATAAAACCTTAATAATAATATAAAATAAAATATGTACAAGACCAGGAGGGCATCAAAGAATAAGATGCAGAGACAGTGTAGAATTAGATCTAAAAATACTGAAAAACATGGACTCGAATGACACCACTGGAGATATAAACAGTGAAAGCAGATTGCAGCATGGAGTTTCACTGCATTGGGAAGCTGTAATGTAAAAGTAGATAAAATAAAATATATTGGATCACAAAGAAAAGTAATTACATTTAAATTTAACTATCAGAATCATTTTCAAACATTGATAATCAATAAAGTAATGTATTCATAACTAGAAGAAATATTGTAAGTGAAAATAACAATACTTTTAAACACATATTAAAATTCTTACATAGCTTGAAATCTATCAATGAATTATGAACTCAAGGTTAATAAAGTGTTACAAAGGTTAAGGCAATCCCATAGCATATATTTTTAAAGAAATCTATGAAGTAAGACATCTTAACATATACTAGATTACAGCATAATGAGGAAAGATGATCAGTTCCTGTCCTTGAAATCTTTTCCTTCTCAGAGACATATCTAATTCCACTTCCAAAGACAATCCTAATATATATATTTAGGGGAAAAAAAAACTACCTAAGTGGCTCTTTCTACTATCTCTTCATGCAACTTCTGCTAACAAAACAATGTACTATGCTGAATTACCTATGAACTTATTTTTAACAAAATTACCATAATTAATCTGTTTGACCATTTCTAGTGTCTGCAGAAAAGAATTTTGAGTAAGGATTAAAGATAACATGCTCTTACTGAAACTGTAGCAGATCGGTCAGATTTTCTGTTGTTTATGTCTTGTCACAGGTCAAAAAATGGATGCATATCAGTGAGCCTCCAGATCAGAACTACCAGCATTCTTCCTATTCTGTCACCTGCTCTCTCAGATACTCATTAACACAACAAAAAATGTTCACACACAAATACACACAGCAATACTGAAACTACTTTTAGACATACAGAATATCCTTTTAATGTTAATTTTCTCCCTTTAAAAACAGCTCAAAATTTTTAAAAATTCAAACTGTAAAAAATTTTCTAATTGTACAACTCTAGGCTAGGATTTCTGTATTTTCAGATATTCAAACAAGTCTTCTAAATTATCTCCTTCTTGTGGGATATCTAACCATTCCACATGATTTGAGTTATGGCTGTTGTGATTCCTTTGATTTGACACATGGCTATTCGGAGATCTATGTGTTCTTGAGCGTTCTGATGATCTTGAAGACCCAATCCGCTTTTGTGGACTCACAACACTTTCATGAAGATGCTCATTGACTCTCATGATACAGCCATCCTGCAACAGTCTGACCGTCACAGCTGCAATGTTTTTAGCATCATCAAGACCACAGTGAGGTCGGCCCTGAAACTTCATTCCCAGGTCTTCTAACATCTTGTGAAGGTTCACCCGTTTACATCCGTAAAAGGCTGCATATGCCTTACGAAGATTGATCCACTGCTTAGCCCAACGCGGGAATGAAATGCCACTGAGCTCCACTTGGGTTTTCAAAAATCTCGCCATATCCCAGGGGCTGTAAGTGGAAGAGTAGAAAAAAAAAGTTCTGAAAGACATTGGTATAAATATATATTCTATAAATATAAATAAACAAATAATATACTTTCCCTGGCTTTTTATGACCAGCTACATGAGGAATATGTCTGCAAAAGAATGACAAAGCAACAACCAAACCACTGTAATGAAGGTGAATGATTTCTCTTTCACATCATATATATACACGGAAAAGCATCAATCAAGGCACTATTAATACATCATTGGAATCCCTATCAAAATATCTATAATGGCCATCCATTCCTAGCTACCTTCATGTTAGATTTTGTCAACAATACATAACTGTAGATCCAGTCCAATATGGTGGATAGGTTGTTGAGCTGTTAAAGCCTCTGGAGTGTATTTGCTTCTGGCTATGGCTTGCTTACGCATCTACCTCACGTTGGACTAGTAGTACATGGTTCCATTGCCTAACTACTGAGTTAAATGCATGACGCGACACTGTGAGCTGCAGATTTTGTGTGGAATGCTTTTACATTTGTCCGCAGTTGTTTGTATTGTGAACTGCATGTTCAGAAAATGGTGGCCGGCTGGTTGCTGAACCAGCTGGTTGTGCATTATGCAGTAATGTATGTTGGCATTCTGACAGCGGACTTATGCATGTATGCCTGTCCATGCTGTTGGTTTGTCAGGACTGCTGTCTTTTCCACATTTTACGGGACAGTGAGGAGCATTTTGTGTGATATTCACCGTCACAGGAACACAACATTATGGGGTGACCCTTAGCCGTGAAGTTGGAACAGCTGTTTTCACACACATTCAGCAGTGCATTCTTGTTCTCACTAAATCAACATTCTATCTTTCTTCAAATGATGCAAGCAATACTGTCTCATAAAGTATGGCCTAGCCTGAAAAAATCCTGCACAGCCCTATGTAACTCAACTTGCTGCGGTACTGAATAATTCTGACTATATCTTACATCTCAGAATAGATATTTCTGTCCTTTGTTGTCCCTTGTGGACAGAAGGGTAAAGTGAAAAATGAAATTTTGTGGTCCTGTTTATCTATCATACTTTCCCCTAGGTATAGGGTTGGAGCCTGTTGATAATGAACTACCTAAAACTTGTGGTGAAAAAATCAGCAAACCAGGCCTCATCCCAGCCAGTCTGTATGTACTGTGCTGAACCATGACCTGGTGACATCCTGAGATGCTTCTCCACAGATGTAAGGTTCCAGTACCACTCTGGTACATCATTGGCTTCTGGTCATGGAGAGGGGAAGGAGAGCATGGTAACACAATTGTAACAGTACAGATCAACGATTAAGTCCTGAAGTGTTTCTTATAAACTGCTTTATTGGTTGATAACATTATACAGAGACCTTTCTAACATGATGTTCTCTTGTCTCCGTTCAGGTTGTAACTACCCAACTCCCAGCTACGTCACGACTTGAGCATCCTTCTCGCTATTCTATATTGATGCTCAAGCGTGCTGTAGACTTGCACACCTAGCTAATACTAATAATACCCTCATTCTGCTACACCTCCCTATGTTTTAAAAAGACTTTTCTTCTTCAAAAGTCTTTACTCCTAACCCCTTTTATCCTACCTCCTCTCTCCTTACCTCCCATAATTTCTCTAGGCCGCCCCAAACTAACTCTATTTTAGGCAAATATTCTATTTTGTACTCTTCCCCCTGTCATATAGTAAACCACTATGAACTTCTTCTTCGTTTCTGACTCTTCAAACATAACACATATTATTTACATATCCTCAATAACATTTAAATCTCAACTTTATACAATACATCATAACACATATGGTAACCTTTTTGAAATAACCATTCCTTCTTCTCTTCAAAAGCGATCTGCTTAAAATTTCAAACGCTGTACTCTTCTGATACCAACTCCCTATTGTCATCACCAACATTACTTACTAATTCTCTACTTTCAATCAACATGAGAACACTCGCACATGATAGAAAGACAAAGAATCGGTGCGCACCGGAGATTCAAAGAAGTAGAACTCTTTCTCACAAAAAAACCACACTTAGCTAAATCACACACACCTTTACCCCCCTATGTCATTTGAGACTTTATGTAATAAAGTCTAAAACAATTATCTCTTCTACAGTACCACTTGTTATGGTAACAGTTTACGCTGCTATCTACAGCCTTAAGTATCAACCATCAAAAATATTATTCACTCCCAAATGTCTATATATTACAGACAGTACACAATTAATAAGGTCCATCATCCCTCTAGACCTCTTCCAACTTTATACACATCACCTCACATAACTAATCTTCTCTCATACCTCACTCAGAATTCTCTCTTAATCTCGCCGAAGATTTCAGCGACCCCCTTAATGTCCATTTATTATGGCCATATCTACTAAAACCTCTACTTGTGCCGTTATCAACAGCAACACTATACTCACGTCTGTGACTGCTTCCAATCAACATTATTCTATTATAGTCCATATATCACGGACCCTCAAAAACCCCATGTCTTTTGTCTCCACAGTGACAATGTTCATTTCTCATTTAACACACTTACAACCCTTTACTATTGTACTGCTATCCACAGTATCTAATCATTCTTCGGAGTCAAACATGGATTCAATTCATGTTTTGCTAATTGCCTGGCGTAGCACGTTACCCACTTCTTCTTCTATAAACCAGCAATCTCGTGTCTCTTATGAAAGTACACCATGGCTCTTCTGACCCCATGGAAACTATGTTCTAAACTTTCCCCTCATTTACCCCACTGCTATATACGTTTTATCTTTTCTTCCCCAATATGGCGTCCAATCCATATATCTTCAATTAATGCTCACTTAAATTCCCCATAACCCCGTCACTTAAGTATGGCCTATGTTTCCACAACTTCTCAACGCTGATTATCACAGCAATCTTGCTAGCAGAATATACTCATAAACTTGTTATTCACAAAGAGAATGTGTCTCTCTACTAGTTCTCAGTAGTTTATTACCATTTTCTGAACGAAGGGTCCTAAATAAAGCCCCATGTATTGTCTTTATTCTAAACAAAACCATGTAAACTAAACATAACTTAATTAATTTCTAACATATATATAAACATACAAGACAATTCACGTAAATTATGAATGAAGCGAAATAAAATCACAACAGGATATCATACCCCCCCCCCAAGTTTTTATACATTATTTATGTTTCCCCTCATATTAATTAAAGGTATTAACTCATTCAAAGAAAAACATATATTAAAATAATACAACATACATCCTAATCTATTGTTACCTAATACTACTGGTCTCTTTTACGGACCAGTAGTTTGTACGCAAAAGGCTAAAAACACAATAATCCTATTCTAAAATCAAATAGTAACAATCATTTTACAGGACCCAATCAAGCAAAAATAATATAACATACCATACATATTCAATCAACATTGGTCTCTTATACTAACCAATGAAATACATATCTATTCCCTCAAGTCATGCCTATTCCGTTATTCTTATAACAGATAAAACAAAACAACTCAATGCCAAGCATTACCCTAAAATATCTATCTATATATATATATATATCTGTTACCTACAGACCAATTCCTAACTTAGAACAATATCTGTTCTCTCAACAAAAGTCATTAATTAATAAATGACCGTCAATCATTGATTCTCTCCCCTCACAATATTCTATCTTTTACCAGACTAACTCCTAACACATCTCACAATATCTGGAATATCACCCTAACCAACCGCTGTAAACTGCAGCTCAAATCACTTCACTTACTACTATTGTGGCGGTTATCCCAGCACACTAAAACTCATCTCTCTAATAAAGGAAACCGTACCTCTACACACTAATTGTTTCCCTTGGATTTGTTCCAAGTATTACTACAACTACTTAATCATTATTACCGTTAACTACGGTATCTCCACCCTCCTACGACCAGCAAAAATTTTTTTGTCTATTTACTATAGACCTCTCACCAATACATCTACCTACTGTACCAACGACTAATTCTACTTTTAAGTTTCTCGTCTACCCGACGCAAGTAATATTTCATTCTCCTGTATCAGTACTTTCTTAACATCTCACCACAACTACTCAAGTCTCTCCTAGCGTTCTTGTACCGCGATGATACTAGTCACACTTATCGGAACATGTTCTCTAACATTCATTTATCTAATCTTGTTTATCTCCGTATCTTTCACTCCTCTTCCTATTTATCGGGATTCTTACAGAACAGCAACCCAC
The DNA here is from genome assembly GCA_963921405.1 of Cepaea hortensis. Classification (NCBI taxonomy): domain Eukaryota; kingdom Metazoa; phylum Mollusca; class Gastropoda; order Stylommatophora; family Helicidae; genus Cepaea; species Cepaea hortensis. The sequence goes on along the minus strand of OY992877.1, from coordinate 99,032,380 downwards.
ACCACTTATACTTGACAACGGACCTCACTTTCCTCATTTCTCAGTATCAGGCATTCATACTTCAACATATCCCTGTCAACAATACTAAAAATATTTTATGAAACGTCATTCAGAATGTTAACTCTCTTTCTGTCAACCTGTCATACAACTTCCATAAATTCTGTCCAAGATCACACATTCTAAACAAAAGACATCACACCTTTCTAATCACCTACTTTAACAATTTAGCACAAGCAAAACAAACAACAACCATTCAGCTAAACGAACATTTCTCGAAACAATTAAAGAGTCTCAATCATTCACTCGTTTTCAAAGGTCAGAATCTATATATTATCTCTCGCAACTATATCTCTTTTACACACTAACCAGCACTATCAACGATCTCTCAAAACACACCTCATTCCGCTGAGCCACTAACCTCGTAACTATCATTCTATACTTCTCCACACAACAACTTTCTCAGATTTAATCACCTCTTCTTTCTTCGCAAGGCTGACGTAATTACTTCATGCCCTTCACCAAGAACTCGTATTCTTCAAGCATCAACTTCTACAGTCTTTTACTCTTAATATTCTCGCGTTCAACTGGCTATTTTGCACATGATACTCAATTTCTCCTCAATCTATATCTCCTCATCAGACACTCTCAGCTGTCAACAACACTATACTTACTTCACAAACCACCAAGCGAAACTATCTCAGACATCACGTGATAGCTCTGAGTCGAATCATCCACTCTAGTACGAGCATTCATACCTAGTTTATCTCTCTCTCTACTAATTCTGTGCTGAATCTACTCTACTTTAATCACTCCAGTTATACATCACTCAACGTGATCGACCCTCTGTATCTAGCCATTCCGGACAAAGGACTATTTTTACCTTGTTTACTCTCCCTACACCGCAACCAAACACAAGATATCCTGTATTACGTATCCACGTAGAATATCATTTGCCGTGACTCTCTATCCTCAACAACACTATTGCCTACCCTGTATCATGTGATGCTACACCAAAAAAATTCATCTGCCTATTTTGCTCAAACCGCAATTCCTCTCATAAGCCAAAACAATGCCATATGTCCTTCGTCACCCAAAGAATTTTAACAGCCATAAAGCGCGTCCAAGCCAAATATTTCATTGTCTCTCAGTACTTTAGTACGTCTTTCTTCAATTATGTCATCTTCACTATCTGTTGTTAACCTGTTGTTAAAGTACTCAGGTCTTAAGGTCCTATATTCTTCTATTTTTCTTAAGTCACTTTCTGTCGTCGAGTAAATTTCCGCCATCTGTTTATTATTATTCTTCTTCTTAAATGCTTTCTTCCTATTTCCTTCATTTGCGTCGGTCTGCTCACTGTTTCCTGTCAACCTTACATAACGTTTATATTTCCCCATCTCATCTTCAGATGACTCACTAATAATAGTTCCCTCATCAGATTCATAGTAGTGGTTTACTGAAGACACGTCGATCCTATTCCTATAGTCGGCTTTAGAACGTCTGACTTTCCTCTTACTTTTATTCCTCATGCTCCGATTCTGTACAACTCCCATATCTTTATCTGAAATATTCTCTCCATAGCCTGAACTCACACACTTAATATTTCTACACCATTTAGGAATTAATTTAATGTCTATACCTGAGGAGGCGGCTCCGTGGCCGAGGAGTTAGCAGCTTTCTCCGCTAACTCCGAATACTCTCGTCACGTGACGCGACGAGAATTAGCAGTGGTTCGAATCGCAAAAGTGACTTATGAGAGTATGGAGCCGGTCGCTCAGAAAGTCATGGCGTGCTGATGAGCGTAATCTAGCCTAGGAATCAACATACAGCTGAAAGATGCTGGTGTTGACCGCAATATCCTGAAACAGGATGGAAACGCGGGGAAAAAAAAAAAAAAAAATACCTGAGGAACTTGATATCTCAGTTGTACCTTTATTAACTATCAGACTGTTAATATTTCTTTCCTCAATACTTTTCCTCTTTGGTCTCTTTTCATTTTTGGTTCTCGTCTGTCTATCCTTCTTAATTTCAACTGTGTCTCCCTTTTCTAATTTCAGCTGATGAGTTTTAATAGTTTGCACTTGGTCATTCTTCTCTATATTATCTAGCTGAGTCTGTGTCTCCTTATCTATCATTTTATCTGTTTGCGTCTGTGTCTCTCGGTCTATTTTCTTTATCACCACCGTCGTTTTATTTTCCTGTCTACTAGTCACATTCGCAACCATTTTAGGATTAGTTTGTATTTTATTTACAGGTTCAACTCTGTCTCTTACACCTGAGTTTAGATATTGTCTTTGTCTTTTTTCAAACCATTCGTCACGTCTTTTCCTAGCAGTCTTGCTATAGGATGGCCACTTCCATAACTTATTGGAAAAGTCTCTCTCAGGACCATTCTTGTATCTATAACAGCTATACCAGTCCGACTTTTCACCATTACGTCTGTTCTCACCGTCTTTTATCCTATATACATCAGGCCTTGGTTCGTCAAAAGCATATTGTCTTCTGTCTTTATTAAACAGTGATTGTCTCCTGTTATTCTTTCCTACTCTATTGTAATCTACCTTAAATCTATAAGGGTCTTGTCTAGTCGTTCTGTTCTGCAACGTTTCTACAAAATTTTCTACCTCACTAACTGCCTCTTTTAATTCTCCCAACCATGTACTGATACGTTGTAATTCTACATGTAGGTAATTCATATTAACTTCTTCTTCTTCTGTATATTCTTTGGTACCTGAAAAAAAAAAAACTCGTCCTGAGCTCAGCTGAAATATTTTACTATATACTAATACAATCAAATTCACTTTTATAATCTAATTTTAAAGATATGATCGTATTTAACTTACGCAGTTCTCAATAATAATTGTTCAATCAGTCCATGGTATCTAAAATGGCATTTAAAGTTTAACTAATTACCATTATTTCTGCTCTTGATCGAAGAAAGGTAGATTCACTTATGTCCGCTGAAAATTTTCTTGCCAGGTAGAACCCAATCGTTAGGAGTTTGTACTTGTTGACATCATCTAGACGACGACGTAATTTAGGGTGAGCTTCTTCTTTCAACGTCTCAGGTTTCAGTATCTTCAGCCCCTGGGTGGGCCCCTACCAGATTTCTGGCTTCTTTTCACCCTGAACAGGGCACTTCAAGCGACGTCTTGAAAACGGCTCTCACATGCAACAGAGCCCAAAAGGATTAGCTAGCGGCTCTCATATGCAACGGAGCCCAGAGATAGTCTGACTGCGTCAAAAAGACATGGCCCAATCGATGAATGAATGAAGTATTTAGCTGCTGTCTTGATTGTCCCTTGACAATATTCTTTTTCTATAACGATTCAGTTGTAAGAGAGCTCAAAAACTTATTAACGTTGTCCACAGATCTTAGATAATATTTGATTTGATGAAACGAGTTGTCTGAATTCATCACCATTCTGGAAAATTTTTGTTTTTGATTCTAGATGATTGAGTCTTAAACTTTTTGATTAACTTCTGTAAATTTGATTGAGGCAAGGGCTAAACTTGATTGAACTTTCGAAAAATTTTACTCACTTGAGACGACCAAACTGGATTGACCTTCAGAAAAATTCTTACTCACTTGAGACAACGACCAAACTGGATTGACCTTCAGAAAAATTCTTACTCACTTGAGACAACGCTGGCTTCTGAGTTCGCCCCATGCGATCAAGGTTAAATTAAAGAAAATAACAGATTCTTTGAAACATCTCCAGAAATATTGATGTTCAACAAGACACGATTGCAGGCATTTTCTCAAGGACGTGGCACGACTGACAGTCCTGTCTTTTCACGATGACTTGTGGCCGCGACAAACCATGAGCCGAATCCTGGTCACGGCACCATTAAGTACTCTTGTAACAGTACAGATCAACGATTAAGTCCTGAAGTGTTTCTTATAAACTGCTTTATTGGTTGATAACATTATACAGAGACCTTTCTAACATGATGTTCTCTTGTCTCCGTTCAGGTTGTAACTACCCAACTCCCAGCTACGTCACGACTTGAGCATCCTTCTCGCTATTCTATATTGATGCTCAAGCGTGCTGTAGACTTGCACACCTAGCTAATACTAATAATACCCTCATTCTGCTACACAATCCCCATGGAGATGGCACTTGGTACTACTTCTTGTTCTACTGCCTTTCATCTCCCAATGGAATTTAGACCCGCAACCAAATCAAGCAAAGACCGGCAACCAAATCAAGCAAAGACCTGCAACCAAATCAAGCAAAGCCCTTCGTAAACCTGTTCATGATTGGATGAATTTTGCAGCTAAAGTTGTATGTGGGATAAGATAGCCAGTCCCAGACCAACCCTCCTTAGTCACCTCTTATGACTTGCTTGGCGGTTACAGTGTACAATTCTGTGCTTCTGTTACAGTACCTGATAACATGTGGGCATACTTGGATGGGAGAGATCTCTACACCAACATCTCTGACAGATGCAAGTCCTTTTCAGGGCTTAAAGACCTCAATGTTAATATATGAGACTTGAGAGTTAAAACTGGCAGTCTTCCAGAGGATTCACAACCAACAGCTATTTACATATTAGTTAGTTAGTTAGTTAGTCGCAGTTCCAACATCACAGCAACGGGTCGTCCCCATTATGCTCCGTTCCTGTGCCAGTGAATATCTATTTACATATTTATCATACTAGTCTTAACTTACTGGTACAAGGTCATGAAGTGCCAAATTTTGTACCTATCTCTATGTGTGTGTCCTAGTGTATGAGAGTGAGAGTGAGTGAATCAGTGTGTGAGTGAGAGAGAGAGAGAGAGAGATGCTGGCACAGAGAGCTGTAGCAGATTTACTGCTGCAGGATGACTGTGTATATGTTAGTGTGTATATATGAGAGAGAGAGAGAGAGAGAGAGAGAGAGAGAGAGAGAGAGAGAGAGAGAGAGAGAGAGAGAGAGAGAGAAAGAGAGAGATGCTGGCAGATTACTGCTGCAGGATTACTGTGTATATGTTAGTATGTGTGTATATGAGAGAGAGAGAGAGAGAGAGAGAGAGAGAGAGAGAGAGAGAGAGAGAGAGAGAGAGAGAGAGAGAGAGATGCTGGCAGATTACTGCTGCAGGATTACTGTGTATATGTTAGTATGTGTGTATGTGAGAGAGAGAGAGAGATAGAGAGAGAGAGAGAGAGAGAGAGGAGAGAGAGAGAGATGCTGGCAGATTACTGCTGCAGGATTACTGTGTATATGTTAGTGTGTGTGTATGTGTGAGAGAGAGAGAGAGAGAGAGAGAGAGAGAGAGAGAGAGAGAGAGAGGAGAGAGAGAGAGGAGAGAGAGAGAGAGAGATGCTGGCAGATTACTGCTGCAGGATTACTGTGTATATGTTAGTGTGTGTGTATGTGAGAGAGAGAGAGAGAGAGAGAGAGAGAGAGAGAGAGAGAGAGAGAGAGAGAGAGAGAGAGAGAGAGAGAGAGAGAGAGATGCTGGCAGATTACTGCTGCAGGATTACTGTGTACATGTTAGTGTGTGTGTATGTGAGAGAGAGAGAGAGAGAGAGAGAGAGAGAGAGAGAGAGAGAGAGAGAGAGAGAGAGAGAGAGAGAGAGAGAGAGAGAGAGAGAATGTTGGCACACAAAGACAGCTGTAGCAGATTACTGTTGTAGAATGACTCCTGTCTATGTGTGTAACCAAAGAAGACTATTATAATCTATGAAAACAAACAGATAATTTTACCCATCAGTCAGTATAGCAAACTTATGTTCAGTGCCCAACTTGTGTAGAGATAACCATTCTTCAAAGTCTGCAAACACGTCTGTGAAATCTTTGGCCTCGTCAACTTGTGACTGTCAACATCAGAAACGTTAGCATTAAATTACAAGAAGAAATTATGGAAATAAAGCACCATCCATCCATCATGTGCCATGCCGATAAGTGTGGGCTGTCATGTTTTGCCATCTCACTCAATCACCAGAGTCATGGATCAGCTCTGTGTTTCTGTCTCGACCATGCCACGTGGCCAAGCCATCCAGGTATTTACTTCTTCATCTTCCCCTTGGACTCTTCCCTTCAATCTTGCCAGTTGTCACCAAGTTCTCCAATTCATTTCTTTTTATAACATGTCCAAAATATTTTGACTGTCTACGTCTAATGTCTCTAATCAGTTTACGATCTTCATTTGTTTCTTGTAGGACTTGTTCATTGATTTTTCTGTCTGTCCATGGTATTCTTTACATTTTACATTTTCCTCAGAAACCAGATTTCTACAGCCATCGGATGTTTTTCAGCTTGTCTGCTCATTGTCCACTCTTCACATCCATATAAAAGTACAGGTTCTATGTAGCACTTCAACACTCTTTTTCTCATTTCAATTGATATACTTTTATTGGTCAGTATGTTTTTCATCTTGCAAAAGGCTACCTTTGCAATGGCAATTCTTGTTCTAATCTCTTCAAGGCATCTCCCATCAGATGTTATGACTGTTCCGAGATAGCTGTACCGATTCACTTGTTTAACAATAAATAAAGCATACCTATGCAAAAATAGAAATCTAATTGATCAGATTCATTGTACGAGGGTAAGTTAATAAGTAAGTCACAAATGGATTTAGAAAAATAACTAAATATGATAACAACTTGAAACCAGTTTATTTTTATACATACATTGTCCCTTTATTTCTCAACATAATTTCCACCAACACTGATGCACTTATCCCATCGTTTTATCAGTCCTCCTAACCAGCTGCATAAATCTGTGTGCTCTGTTTTCTAAACCACGTTTTCACTTCACATTCAACTTCGGCGTCACTTGCGAAATGTCTCCTACTAAGGTGGGTTTTCAGTAGACTTAGCCCCTAGTGATTTCCAGTATAGCGGTTCATAGCTGGGTAGAAAAAGGTTACGAGGGCGAGTCAATGAGTAAGTCACACAGATCTGTGGGATGGCAGGTAAATGAAAACAAAGCACACAGTTCTATGCAGCCAGTTTTGGAGGACTGATAAAACGAGGGGATAAGTGCATCAATGTTGGTGGAAATTATGTTGAGAAATAAAGGGACAATGTATGTATAAAAATAAACTGGTTTCAAGTTGTTATCATAGTTAGTTATTTTTCTACAGCCATTTGTGACTTACTTATTAATTTCATCTCATATCACTTAAAAAAAGTAGTGCCCTTTTGCATGCCTTGAGGCATATATGGCATATGGTGTTGTCTCATATTTACAGACCAATCAGCACTCGAAAGATGATGTGGTCAATATCCCATTTTAGACTGGGTTAATGCACAAACTGAAATTAACATAGGGTGTATTTTTAATGACTGTGCAGTTTTTGAAAATATTGCTGTTCCAAGGTGTGGATTTTTTTTTCTGTCTGGGGCAAAAACAAAATCCTAACCTGCACAGTTTGCGGCGACTGCACTAGCCAGGCCGCCTTAATTCCTCATGCTCAAGACCCCCCCCTGACTTCACTGCAAGGTATATAAGCAGTAGATGACAGTGTTATAGATGATTTAAAATATTTCAGTATTATAAAATCTTATCTGGGTTCCCAGGTCCCGCCCACCTAAAATGGGTATCTGGAAATATCCTGGGAAGTAAAGACAGCAGACGTCATAGTGACCACATGGGAGAAAGAAGAAGTGTGATCAGATGAAGATGATAGCAATATGTATTATGATGGCATCAATAATGGCATGGACTCAATAACAATAGATGAGCTTCTTTCCAGAGTGGTGACAAGGGGGTTCAAAGCACCTAAAATGTACGTGTTGCGTTAACTATTCCTGTTTGTTATTATACTTTCAGATTTTTAACAAATGATTCATAAAATACAATTCTGAGAAATCATGCTGGGTATTATAAATGAATTTCTATTTGTTTTCTTAAAGTTTAATTTTAACCCTAGTTGCTCAGTGTGTACAATAATCGCACGCACTAAATGCAGCAGATCCTGTTTCATTTCAATTTCATGTACATAGCTAATTTTAAAGTAACATATAAACTAATTTTAAAGTAACATATATACAATATTATATTCATAGTAATGTATATATGAATACAAATGCCAGATTCAACTACAGTCACTTCTACTACTATCATTCACTTGAAATGTGTCTAATCTGCAATGTTATCCATTGTATGAATTTCACTGTGTCTTTTTCAATTCTATCAGTGGTCCATAGAGTTTATCTTCCACTGCTGTTTCTCTAGGCCAAAAAGGTTTTCCTAGAAGGTATTTTGGGAAGTCTTGGAGTATGTGATCTGTCTGTGGCGCCAATCCACATGTGCATATGGCTGATTGGCTGATTGGCCAATCTTGAATTTTTTTATACACGAACCACAGTCACTTTAAACAAATATAGATATATATTTGATCTAACAATAATAGCCGTAAAGAATATTTACCTGAGTAATTCCAGTCAATGATGTACAGAATTCTGTCAGTATAGGATTCACTCTTGGTTTGCAAAATCGTTGAAAGAAATTACACTGCAAAAATTAAACAAACATAGGGTAAGTTAATGAAAAATAGAATAACGACTCCATAAACATTCACAATGATGAAATTATGCTGAAATTTCCATTGACAAAAGTACTTTTTCTGGTCCGTTCCTCTTTCAAAGTGTAATCCGCACACTTACTTATGCATTTATGAGGTCAGTGTGTCAAACTTTGATGTGCATTTTTGTCGGTTTAACTTCCTCTAGGCAGATTCCATCCGAGGTGGCAGACTCTAACTAACCATTGATAGGTTTTCTTTCACACTGTGAGCCATGGTAGTGTAGTGGCTAGATGCTCACCTGCCTTGGGTTCAATGTGCATCAGGGCAGTAATCTATCATTGAACATTTCAGCTGCAAAATCTAACCAATCAGGAATAAATGTACGAGGGGGCTTCATATGAAAACCTGACATGCTTTTTTGGGTGAATATATTCTGAAAAAGGTCAAGAATAAATGTATTATCTTTCGATGTAGTAACCAATATGTTCAATGCAAATCCTCCAGCGCAGATAAAGTGCTTGGATTCCTGTAGATAATTTACCCTGGAGGTCACTACTCGGTGTGCCTGACCCAGTCACAGATGTCACAAAACTTCCTACTCCACTCATACTCTTGCTTAACTGACCAGCATGCATCACCATACTGGACCTTCGTTCACCTTAAAAACTACTATAGGTGTCACCATTACAGTAATCAAAAAATGGATGAAAGAACTCCTCTTTGGTGCATGTCAAAAGTGGGTGGCTATCTTTAAAGTGTTCTTATGACATCACCATGTTCATCTCCACCATGATGTCACATGCTGAGAACTCTTGATATCCTTAACAACAATACTGACAGGTTACAAGACAATGGCATGGTTATCGTAATTTCTATCACACTTTTAAGGTTTTCATTTAAAGCCCCCTCATACAAAGGGCTTGGTGTGAGTTGGTTGAGGTCCACTGGGAGATAAAAGGCAGAAAAACCCATAACTGAATTTTTTACATTTTGTAAATTAATCTGATTTTTTATGTAGTTGCACAGTTCTTGACGTCTTCGCTGTCATACTAAGTACTTATGTTTTTATCATGTGACCAAAAAGCATTAGAAAATTCTTGACAGCCTTGTGTCATGGCATGGAAGGGTGTTAACTCACGAACTGATCCAAGCCGTCGGAGACTGTAACTTATGGAGAAGCATTATCGCCCATGCCAGCCGGCAAAGCACTGAATGATGATGATGATGAGATGAATAAAACGCACATCTGGAGCCAGGATGATATGGTTAATGAACTTCATGGTGGTCACACCTCTTGAGGGGCAAATTTTTTCATGACCACATCTTGTGTCCACACAGCCTGTAAAATGTGTATCTGTATGATACTGGCCAAGTTAAGTTTGGTCAAGAAAAGATAGGCTAAGCTAAACCCAATGCGCCACGATGGCATGGAACTAGCGTCCTGTACCCTTTACTGATTGCAGATTACTGTATATTTCTGAAGGTATTTCTTAACATAAAACATATTGCGTAGACAATGTTTGTTGTGAATACTGAATTTAATAACTGACATTACATTAGTGCCCTCTGGAAATTCCCACACTTGCACTGTCTCTCTACAAAAACTACCGAAGAGTTCCCACACATGCTCCATCTCCCTACAAAAGCTACCGAAGAGTTGACACACATGCTCCGTCTCCCTATAAAAGCTACCGAAAAGTTCCCACACATGCTCCGTCTCCCTAAAAAAGCTACTGAAGAGTTCCCATGCTGATTATTCCAGCAGCAATTTCATTAAAAGTCTGCCTGGTTTTTCATCAATACTTTGAGCATCGCCCAGACCCTCTACTCACTCCCTTCAAAGCCAGTCCCACTCAGTTCATGACAGCCTTCACCAGATTACCTTTATCATAAAAAAGCTCTCACCCAGGTGGCCAACAGCAGCTAATTTATCAGCCTGTTCATTGCCTCAGTCACATGCATGCCCTGGACAGAAAATCCATGATTTGCTAGTATTCTCCGTCGTGTCAAGCAATTTTTGTTGTTAAAGTGTGGTTCAAAACAAAATGATTGGACGTGACAAATTTATCTGTAGTAATCCATCACTGTCAATTAACAAGAGGCTGACCACGTAAACGATGGATGGAGGGAATAGCAGTTCGTGGGAATATCGATACATGAAACCCATACGTGGGCACTCTCCTGCTCTTTATACTTCACCTCAACGTACAAGAGGAACAAGATGATGAATTAAACCCTCCCCCCCCCCCCCTCCAAAAAAAAAAAAAAAAAAAAAACACTCACCACAGTTTGACTTTGTGTATCGATCAAAACTGCTGGAAATTCAATAATCTCATGGACAAAGTTCTCATTGGTTTCACTGCATGTTGCCTCAAAGTCTATGACCACTAAGTATGCATATTTCAATCTGTCTTCTTCTGATGCAGGACTGTTGCTCTGTGCTAATTTCTGACGCTTGTAGTAATGTTTTAACCTCTTCTTAAGAACATCCTTCACACCACTGTCAAACAAAAATATTAAAAAAATAAACAGAAAATAAACAAGTTAAATAATTTTTGTTTTGTTTTATGGTTTTGAAATCTGCATACACTGAGTCAGGGTAAGGTAGTGGTTAGTACACAAACTTACTAATGCAGTGGTTAAAATTGGTCGTATGTCTTTTTACAAGGTGTTGCACTCTCTCCAGTATTTTTTGGGGGTAACTTGTGATTTTCTTGGAAAATTTTATGTTAATTAATTTGCCTTATAAACAAATGTCGATCATATCATTGTGAGCATCAACTCATGACAGTCTGCTTCCATATAGCCTAAGCATGATTTTGAACCAGGTGTTATGAAACAGTTCACTACTCTAAAGCTACAAACTAGTTAGTGCACAAACTTATTAATGTAGTAGTTGTACACAAACTTACTAATGTAGTAGAAAGCACACAAACTTATTAACATAGTATAAAGTACACAAACTTATTAAGGTAGTAGACAGCACACAAACTTATTAATGTAATGGTTAGTATACAAATTTGTTAATATAGTAGACAGTAAACAAACTTATTAATGTAATGGTTAATACACAAACTTATTAATGTAACTGTTGGTACACAAACCTATTAATGTAATTGTTAACACACAAACTTATTAATGTAATGGTTAATACACAAATTTATTAATGTAATTGTTAGCACACAAACTTATTAATGAAATTGTTAATACACAAACTTATTAATGTAATTGTTAGCACACAAATTTATTAATGTAATGATTAATACACAAACTTACTAAAGTAACTGTTAGTATACAAACTTATTAATGTAATTGTTAGCACACAAACTTATTAATGTAACTATTAGCACACAAACTTATTAATGTAATAGGTAGTACACAAACTTACTAACATGGTGGTAATGCATAAAATGAATACCAGAATGCATCTAGGAAAGTAAAGGCAGCCAACATGACACTGATGATACCACTGAGTGTGCCGTTTGATCACTGAACACCAAATCATCAAATATGTAATTATTCCATGCAAATGAGTAACTTTGCTTTATCACCAACATGCCTGTACTGGAAGTAATTTTCTTTTATTTTTATGACCATCTTAGTTACTGTGACTTCATAAAAATAAACCAACCAATCACTATAGATCCACTGTGTTTACTGCATACTTTGTCTCTAGCTGTATGTTGATTAAATTAGTGTTCCTTGATTATGTCTTCTAATTATTTAAAACAAAAAAGATTGTATAGAACTGGAAACTACACATATTTACGTTTGCCAGATATACAGAGCAAGGATTTCATATATTTGTTCTAACCACTTAGCTGCAGAAACAAATTATTTGCAAGTCTTGAAAAAACACATTTTATAAATATGTATTCATTTGATTACTTTATCCAGTTAAAAGATGAATGATAATTTAGAATCATATTAATTGAGTCACCCTTGTTTTAGTAAAGCATGCTGAAAATATGAGTATTAAAACACAATACAATCAAATTATGATAGATCAAATAATTAACATTGTGTGTATGTTAGTGTGTGTTTTTCGCTCGCTCTGAACTCAAGCGTAGTCCATACATGTGCTACTACTTCTAGTGCACTGGACTGATTTTTGTGTGTGGATTAGCTTTTCCTATTACCAGTGTCCCTCACCATCAGGTGAACCCACTCCAACTTCTGAGGTACTTGTAATTTACGACCCCAAGTCAAGGCCGAGAAGTCATCGTTTTAGTCCAACTGACCGGTGTGGTGGTTGAACCCGCTACTTCGGCATCAGCATACAGGTTGTTTAAGAATGAGTTCTCTTATACATTCAGCCATGCAACCTCCTCATTAACAATTCAAATTACACATTTTAAAGACAACACAAAAATGAATCACAAAAATCATCTCTTGATCATGAGAGCTCAAGCAATATAGAACAGACAGCCTATGAAACATAATTTCAACAAAATACTTAGCGTAAAAACTGAAATCAGAAGAGCGACAGATTGGTCACCTATTCCTGTGTGCATTCAGGCCCACAAAATGTATGAACCTAACGTTTCACACCCCCACAGCAAGTTCTTGCTAAGGACTTTCTTGTTGTTGTTGTTGCTGGAACAATCAACACCCACACCTTGTTTACTTTGCTGTAGGACATGGGGGATCTATGGGTTTGCTCAGAATGCTGTAATTTCAATTCTGTTAACCAATAACTGTCAATGTAAGATCTATATAAATGTTTAAAAAACTACAAATTAAAGATAACATTACTAAGGCTGAAACCAACAAACCTGGTATTCAGACGCACATGCGCCAGTTTATCTTGCAGCTGTTCTTTGGTCATTCTGTTGATGGCACCATTAATACGAGACAATTTGCTTAAAAACTCATCTCTGTTACCCACACCATGTGCTTCAGGTTGCATCTGATGGTTGTGTGCCTCATAATCTACAAATGAATTCCCTGATGGGTTGTCTGCATCCGTTTTCTATGGGAAAAAATATCAGTAAGTTGACTCACAAGGTTAATTCCCACAATATTTTAAAATGAATATACATATTATCTGTGTATCATATTTGTTTGCTTTCCTCAAAACAAGTTAGAAAATGAATTAAGGCATGAAATTTTATATATTGTTTTTAGAAACGGCAAGCAGCAGCAGAAATAGAAAACAACAAGCAAGAAACAAGCGACAAGAAGCAAGCAAGAACAGGATACTAAATAGGATCAAATTAGAAGTGACGGCTAATGAGCCAATATAGAAAACAAATTAACACAAAATATTAATTGGAAAACTGAACTAAAAATGTAGCCTGTCGAGATATTCAGCTGACAAATTTGTGGTTTCAAAACAAGAGTTGACTGATGCTGAGCTGATCATAGAAACCAAATCTCAAAATAAAGAAGTCTTACAAGTAGAGAGGATCGACTTCATTGCACCAGGTTTGATCCCATATGGCCTGGTCTCTTTCTGCAGGGCGACCTGCAGAAAGCGAAATACAAACTCCATAGCTCCATTGACGACCCCCAGGGGTCTCTAAGAAAAATGCACTCGTGAACCGAAAGACGCAGCCTGGAATTGGAACCACAACCCTCGGAGTGCAAGGCAGATGGCTTGACCACTTCGTCACGGAGACTCCCGTGAAGAAACCAAATTAACATACAATATAACCAGGGAGCTGAACGAAAGGGCAAATACACACAAAGACGGGCAAACGTTCTTGACAAATATCTTTACCAACGAACAAGACAAAATAGCAACAACAAAAAAAAAAGAATTAATGGTTTGAAGATGTGTGTGATTCAATTTAAACCGGTCACCCTGACCTAGGGGTTAACGTCAACTTGCCCAGGAATCATGAACAGCCAACAAATTTCTGGGGTTGACTGCTATGTCCTGTAAATGATATGCAACTAACTTTCTTTTTTCTTCATTCCATTTTTGAGGTAAGTGTGTCACATATAGTTATGCACCTCAGAGGTAAGTGTGTCACATATAGTTATGCAACTCAGAGGTAAGTGTGTCACACAGTTATGCAACTCAGAGGTAAGTGCATCACACACAGTTATGCACCTCAGAGGTAAGTGTATCACACAGTTATGCAGCTCAGAGGTAAGTGTATCATTCACAGTTATGCAACTCAGAGGTAAGTGTATCACACAGTTATGCACCTCAGAGGTAAGTGTGTCACATATAGTTATGCACCTCAGAGGTAAGTGTATCATTCACAGTTATGCAACTCAGAGGTAAGTGTATCACACACAGTTATGCACCTCAGAGGTAAGTGTATCACACACAGTTATGCACCTCAGAGGTAAGTGTATCACACATAGTTATGCACCTCAGAGGTAAGTGTATCACACAGTTATGCACCTCAGAGGTAAGTGTATCACACAGTTATGCACCTCAGAGGTAAGTGTATCACACATAGTTATGCACCTCAGAGGTAAGTGTGTCACACAGTTATGCACCTCAGAGGTAAGTGTATCACACAGTTATGCACCTCAGAGGTAAGTGTATCACACATAGTTATGCACCTCAGAGGTAAGTGTATCACACAGTTATGCACCTCAGAGGTAAGTGCATCACACACAGTTATGCACCTCAGAGGTAAGTGTATCACACAGTTATGCACCTCAGAGGTAAGTGTGTCACACAGTTATGCACCTCAGAGGTAAGTGTATCACACAGTTATGCACCTCAGAGGTAAGTGTATCACACACAGTTATGCACCTCAGAGGTAAGTGTATCACACAGTTATGCACCTCAGAGGTAAGTGTGTCACACAGTTATGCACCTCAGAGGTAAGTGTATCACACAGTTATGCACCTCAGAGGTAAGTGTATCACACACAGTTATGCACCTCAGAGGTAAGTGTATCACACATAGTTATGCACCTCAGAGGTAAGTGTATCACACAGTTATGCACCTCAGAGGTAAGTGTGTCACACAGTTATGCACCTCAGAGGTAAGTGTGTCACACAGTTATGCACCTCAGGGGTAAGTGTATCACACAGTTATGCACCTCAGAGGTAAGTGTATCACACACAGTTATGCACCTCAGAGGTAAGTGTATCACACAGTTATGCACCTCAGAGGTAAGTGTGTCACACAGTTATGCACCTCAGAGGTAAGTGTATCACACAGTTATGCACCTCAGAGGTAAGTGTATCACACACAGTTATGCACCTCAGAGGTAAGTGTATCACACAGTTATGCACCTCAGAGGTAAGTGTGTCACACAGTTATGCACCTCAGAGGTAAGTGTATCACACAGTTATGCACCTTAGAGGTAAGTGTATCACACACAGTTATGCACCTCAGAGGTAAGTGTATCACACAGTTATGCACCTCAGAGGTAAGTGTGTCACACAGTTATGCACCTCAGAGGTAAGTGTATCACACAGTTATGCACCTCAGAGGTAAGTGTATCACACACAGTTATGCACCTCAGAGGTAAGTGTATCACACAGTTATGCACCTCAGAGGTAAGTGTGTCACACAGTTATGCACCTCAGAGGTAAGTGTATCACACAGTTATGCACCTCAGAGGTAAGTGTATCACACACAGTTATGCACCTCAGAGGTAAGTGTATCACACATAGTTATGCACCTCAGAGGTAAGTGTATCACACAGTTATGCACCTCAGAGGTAAGTGCATCACACACAGTTATGCACCTCAGAGGTAAGTGTATCACACAGTTATGCACCTCAGAGGTAAGTGTGTCACACAGTTATGCACCTCAGAGGTAAGTGTATCACACAGTTATGCACCTCAGAGGTAAGTGTATCACACACAGTTATGCACCTCAGAGGTAAGTGTATCACACAGTTATGCACCTCAGAGGTAAGTGTATCACACAGTTATGCACCTCAGAGGTAAGTGTATCACACACAGTTATGCACCTCAGAGGTAAGTGTATCACACAGTTATGCACCTCAGAGGTAAGTGTATCACACAGTTATGCACCTCAGAGGTAAGTGTATCACACAGTTATGCACCTCAGAGGTAAGTGTATCACACAGTTATGCAACTCAGAGGTAAGTGTATCACACAGTTATGCACCTCAGAGGTAAGTGTATCACACAGTTATGCACCTCAGAGGTAAGTGTATCACACAGTTATGCACCTCAGAGGTAAGTGTGTCACACATAGTTATGCACCTCAGAGGTAAGTGTATCACACACAGTTATGCACCTCAGAGGTAAGTGTATCACACAGTTATGCACCTCAGAGGTAAGTGTATCACACAGTTATGCACCTCAGAGGTAAGTGTATCACACAGTTATGCACCTCAGAGGTAAGTGTATCACACATAGTTATGCACCTCAGAGGTAAGCATGTCACATAGTTATGCACCTCAGAGGTAAGTGTATCACACAGTTATGCACCTTAGAGGTAAGTGTATCACACAGTTATGCACCTCAGAGGTAAGTGTATCACACAGTTATGCACCTCAGAGGTAAGTGTATCACACAGTTATGCACCTCAGAGGTAAGTGTGTCACACATAGTTATGCACCTCAGAGGTAAGTGTATCACACACAGTTATGCACCTCAGAGGTAAGTGTATCACACAGTTATGCACCTCAGAGGTAAGTGTATCACACAGTTATGCACCTCAGAGGTAAGTGTATCACACATAGTTATGCACCTCAGAGGTAAGCATGTCACATAGTTATGCACCTCAGAGGTAAGTGTATCACACAGTTATGCACCTTAGAGGTAAGTGTATCACACAGTTATGCACCTCAGAGGTAAGTGTATCACACAGTTATGCACCTCAGAGGTAAGTGTATCACACAGTTATGCACCTCAGAGGTAAGTGCATCACACACAGTTATGCACCTCAGAGGTAAGTGTATCACACAGTTATGCACCTCAGAGGTAAGTGTGTCACACAGTTATGCACCTCAGAGGTAAGTGTATCACACAGTTATGCACCTCAGAGGTAAGTGTATCACACACAGTTATGCACCTCAGAGGTAAGTGTATCACACAGTTATGCACCTCAGAGGTAAGTGTGTCACACAGTTATGCACCTCAGAGGTAAGTGTATCACACAGTTATGCACCTCAGAGGTAAGTGTATCACACACAGTTATGCACCTCAGAGGTAAGTGTATCACACATAGTTATGCACCTCAGAGGTAAGTGTATCACACAGTTATGCACCTCAGAGGTAAGTGTGTCACACAGTTATGCACCTCAGAGGTAAGTGTGTCACACAGTTATGCACCTCAGGGGTAAGTGTATCACACAGTTATGCACCTCAGAGGTAAGTGTATCACACACAGTTATGCACCTCAGAGGTAAGTGTATCACACAGTTATGCACCTCAGAGGTAAGTGTGTCACACAGTTATGCACCTCAGAGGTAAGTGTATCACACAGTTATGCACCTCAGATTTAAGTGTATCACACACAGTTATGCACCTCAGAGGTAAGTGTATCACACAGTTATGCACCTCAGAGGTAAGTGTGTCACACAGTTATGCACCTCAGAGGTAAGTGTATCACACAGTTATGCACCTTAGAGGTAAGTGTATCACACACAGTTATGCACCTCAGAGGTAAGTGTATCACACAGTTATGCACCTCAGAGGTAAGTGTGTCACACAGTTATGCACCTCAGAGGTAAGTGTATCACACAGTTATGCACCTCAGAGGTAAGTGTATCACACACAGTTATGCACCTCAGAGGTAAGTGTATCACACAGTTATGCACCTCAGAGGTAAGTGTGTCACACAGTTATGCACCTCAGAGGTAAGTGTATCACACACAGTTATGCACCTCAGAGGTAAGTGTATCACACAGTTATGCACCTCAGAGGTAAGTGTGTCACACAGTTATGCACCTCAGAGGTAAGTGTATCACACAGTTATGCACCTCAGAGGTAAGTGTATCACACACAGTTATGCACCTCAGAGGTAAGTGTATCACACAGTTATGCACCTCAGAGGTAAGTGTGTCACACAGTTATGCACCTCAGAGGTAAGTGTATCACACAGTTATGCACCTTAGAGGTAAGTGTATCACACACAGTTATGCACCTCAGAGGTAAGTGTATCACACAGTTATGCACCTCAGAGGTAAGTGTGTCACACAGTTATGCACCTCAGAGGTAAGTGTATCACACAGTTATGCACCTCAGAGGTAAGTGTATCACACACAGTTATGCACCTCAGAGGTAAGTGTATCACACAGTTATGCACCTCAGAGGTAAGTGTGTCACACAGTTATGCACCTCAGAGGTAAGTGTATCACACAGTTATGCACCTCAGAGGTAAGTGTATCACACACAGTTATGCACCTCAGAGGTAAGTGTATCACACATAGTTATGCACCTCAGAGGTAAGTGTATCACACAGTTATGCACCTCAGAGGTAAGTGCATCACACACAGTTATGCACCTCAGAGGTAAGTGTATCACACAGTTATGCACCTCAGAGGTAAGTGTGTCACACAGTTATGCACCTCAGAGGTAAGTGTATCACACAGTTATGCACCTCAGAGGTAAGTGTATCACACACAGTTATGCACCTCAGAGGTAAGTGTATCACACAGTTATGCACCTCAGAGGTAAGTGTATCACACAGTTATGCACCTCAGAGGTAAGTGTATCACACACAGTTATGCACCTCAGAGGTAAGTGTATCACACAGTTATGCACCTCAGAGGTAAGTGTATCACACAGTTATGCACCTCAGAGGTAAGTGTATCACACAGTTATGCACCTCAGAGGTAAGTGTATCACACAGTTATGCAACTCAGAGGTAAGTGTATCACACAGTTATGCACCTCAGAGGTAAGTGTATCACACAGTTATGCACCTCAGAGGTAAGTGTATCACACAGTTATGCACCTCAGAGGTAAGTGTGTCACACATAGTTATGCACCTCAGAGGTAAGTGTATCACACACAGTTATGCACCTCAGAGGTAAGTGTATCACACAGTTATGCACCTCAGAGGTAAGTGTATCACACAGTTATGCTCCTCAGAGGTAAGTGTATCACACAGTTATGCACCTCAGAGGTAAGTGTATCACACATAGTTATGCACCTCAGAGGTAAGCATGTCACATAGTTATGCACCTCAGAGGTAAGTGTATCACACAGTTATGCACCTTAGAGGTAAGTGTATCACACAGTTATGCACCTCAGAGGTAAGTGTATCACACAGTTATGCACCTCAGAGGTAAGTGTATCACACAGTTATGCACCTCAGAGGTAAGTGTGTCACACATAGTTATGCACCTCAGAGGTAAGTGTATCACACATAGTTATGCACTTCAGAGGTAAGTGTGTCACACAGTTATGCACCTCAGAGGTAAGTGTGTCACATATAGTTATGCACCTCAGAGGTAAGTGTATCACACATAGTTATGCACCTCAGAGGTAAGTGTGTCACACACAGTTATGCACCTCAGAGGTAAGTGTATCACACACAGTTATGCACCTCAGAGGTAAGTGTATCACACATAGTTATGCACCTCAGAGGTAAGTGTATCACACACAGTTATGCACCTCAGAGGTAAGTGTATCACACAGTTATACACCTCAGAGGTAAGTGTATCACACATAGTTATGCACCTCAGAGGTAAGCATGTCACATAGTTATGCACCTCAGAGGTAAGCGTGTCCAACTTTAGAATGCATTTGTGTTAAGGTTTGCTTAATTAATCCAATGACCAGTGGATAGGTTTCCTTTTCTAATAATTTTGCCACAGCAGAAGCCCTTCAGCCTACTCTTTGTGATTTCCAACTGTCATGGGATGTTAAATCTACACAACCTGCACATGGGACATCCTGTTTTTCACCTTTATCTGAGAACGCCATTCTGGAAATTAGAGGGACGTGTGAAATCATTAGACACAATGGGTCTTGTAAACATTCCCAGCCAAGTGCTGGGATTTGAACCCAGTAACTTCAAAGCTGGAAGCAGACACCATAACCTCTCAACCATGACTCCCCATGTTTTTAATTCTTCATAATTGTCCTAGGTTCAGTTCTCCGTCCTCAGAATACACAAAAGTTGCACATCCTTTCCATGTGATCTTAATGACTCAATGACAATCATGAAGTAGTAGTTTAACATTGTTCCTTTGTAAAAAAAAAAATGACAATCATATGAAGTAGTAGTTTTAAATGGTTCCTTTGTAATAAATGACAATCATGAAGTAGTGGTTTAACATTGTTGCTTTGTAATAAATGACTAAATGACAATCATGAAGTAGTGGTTTATCATTGTTCCTTTGTAATAAATGACAATCATGAAGTAGTGGTTTAATATTGTTCCTTTGTAATAAATGACTACATGACAATCATAAAGTAGTAGTTTAACATGGTTCCTTTGTAATAATTGACAATCTTTTAAGTAGTAGTTTAACATGGTTCCTTTGTAATAAATGACTAAATGATAATCCTGAAGTAGTGGTTTAACATGATTCCTTTGTAATAAATGACTAAATGATAATCATGAAGTAGTGGTTTAACATGGTTCCTTTGTAATAAATGACTAAATGACAATCATAAAGTAGTGATTTAACATTGTTCCTTTGTAATAAATGACTAAATGACAATCATATTAAATAGTAGTTTAACAAGGTTCCTTTGTAATAAATGACAATCATACTACATAGTAGTTTAACAAGGTTCCTTTGTAATAAATGACCATCAATTAAGTAGTAGGTTAATATGGTTCCTTTGTAATAAATGACTAAATGGCAATCTATTAAGTAGTAGTTTAACATGGTTCCTTAGTAATAAATGACTAAATGGCAATCTATTAAGTAGTAGTTTAACATGGTTCCTTTGTAATAAATGATTAAATCATCATCATCATCATGTGCCATTCCAGTAAGCATCGGCGGTGATATTTTGCCATCTCACTTGACCACCAGAGTCGTGGATCAGCTCAGCGTTCCTATCTCAACCATAAAAAGTGGTCAAGTCATCCAGGTATTTACTTCCCGGCCCACCCCTGGTTCTCTTCCCTTCGATCTTGCCAGTTGTCACCACATTCTCCAATTTAGTTCTTCTCATAATGTGACCAAAAATTGTGAGTGTCTGTCTAAATTCTCTAATCAGTTTATGGTTTTCGTTTGTTTCTTGTAGGACTTGGTCATTGGTTTTTCTGTTTGTTCATGTATTCTTTGCATTTTCCTCAAAAACCACATTTCCACAGCTATCGGATCTTTTTCAGCTTGACTGTTCAATGTCCATGCTTTGCATCTTTACAAAACCGCAGGTTCTATGTAGCACCTCAACACTCATTTTTCCCAGCAAATGACATCTTTTTATTGGTCAGTATGTTTTTCATCTTGCAAAAGGCTACCTTCACCATGGCAAATCTTGTTCTAATCTCTTCAAGGCATCTCCCATCAGATGTTATGACTGTTTTGAGATAACTGTACCTATTCACTTGTTTCAGAATATTCCCACTTACTTGTATATTACATTGTGGTATTCCCTTCTTCTTAGTGATGACCATAATCTGTCTTCTTACAATTTAATTCTAACCCAAGGTGTTCACTGTGTGCAACAATCACATCTTTGCTTCTTTACATAATGTTCTGACTTTCCTGTGAATCTCTTTATATTTGTCAGGATGATTTTTGTTGTGTCTTTTTGTTTCCATTAGTTGTAAAATTTCTTCAGTCATCCATTTCTTACGACCTACTTTCTTTAATTTTGGGATAGTTGTTTCTGCAGCCAAATTGATTGAATTCTTCATTTCTCATTGATCATCCACATCTTGAAATAAAATCTCTAGATCAGACAATACATCTGTTCTTTACTTCTATGTTAAATTTGTCTTGTATTTCCTTGTCATTTTTTAATGAACACAGATCATATTTAGTGGTTCCTGGTGTATACTTGACTTTCCTTAACTTTACCTTCAATGTGCCTATAATCAATCTGTGATTACTGTAATAGTCTGCCTTTGGAACTGTTTTTGTGACTGTTAACGCATTTCAAAATGATTAAATGGCAATTAATATGGTTACTTTGTAACACAACTTTTGCAATTTCATTTATAATAATGGTGTTTCTGTGGTGAAGAGGCTAAGAATGTAATGTGTTTGTTTTTGGACTCCGTCATTTCGTTCGCTAAGGCAATTTTTGTCTGAGATTGCCGGAGATGTGGAGTTTGTGCTCGGTGCAACACTTCCAGCAGGTTGTTAGCTGATCTGCGGAAAGAGACTGAGCTAGATGGGATAAAACTCAGCACAATGAGGTCAATCCTCTTGCTTTTTAACCCTTTGTATTTTCATTAATTACCTCATCAAATGGCTGTTGAAAATCTGATGATGCACTGCGGATCCATGCCTGATCATCCATTGCAAATATTGGCAAGTTAAAGAAGATATCAACCAAATACTGAACACTGCTCTTGTATTTTCATTGACGATTTAATCTGAGGACTAGTATAGAAGAAAAATAAATAACTGTCAGTTTTAAATTCTCAAATATAAAATGTTATTTAAGCACGCTTGCCTGCCAGTCATGTGTCAGAATCACTTCCATGGCAGGTTTTTGAAAGTTGACTTGGGCTCCCAGTTTGACTCAATATTAAATGGTTACCAGGAAAAAGTCGGCTCCGTGATGACTGGGTTACGAATGCAGTTTGTAATCACGCATACCGTGTTCTAAACAGCTGCAGGTGATTTGGCAGCAGACCAACTTACGTTGGTTTTTTATGAAATGGTATGGGTGCAAAGTAATTCAGAAAGCAATGGCAAACTACTGAATGTAAACTTGCCAAGAGATCACAAACAGCAAAAAGAAGAAGCCAATGCTGGTGTCAGGAACCCAATATCAACTAACCCAATATATAACAGTGACAGGAGTCAGCGGAGGACAGCTCACGACAGGCGATCAGGACAGGCAGCTTGGTGTTACCAAGTACAGGTCAACTACTAAATAGTTGAAGCCCTGTGGTCATCGTGCCACGTTATACCACACGGGTGACACAAACTGTGAGAAGTGAAGGTCTGACCGAACATACCTGTGTCAGGCAGACGGGTTAAGGACTTCGAGACAGAAGAACAGAGAGGGTTATGCTTGTGTTTCATGATCGTTGTGAGATGGCTGTAATGAGGGATAGCGTGACTGATTTATAGATTGAGATGTGCTTGAGCTGAGACAGTGAAAGAGTTATTTTGTATCTATTGTAAAATGTATAATGCATGTATATACTGCTGTGATAATGTACGAGTTGCGCATGATTATGAGCACAACCTCCAGAATGTACCTACTGCAGATAGATTACGTGAATAAAGGATTTACTTCACACTATCGCGTGTAAGATTGTAATCATTGAATGTGTGTGATTGTTTCGCCCCTGTTCTGGAGAGCGAGCCAAATGTTAATATAAGTGAGTCCATGACAGCTGGTCCATTCTATATGGCTCGATGTAAATAATACATCGATGTGTGCTCAATGTGTGTGGGTGGGGGGATGTGTGGTTGAGAGAAGTGTGATTGGGGGTGAGTGGGTGTTGGGTGGAGGATGTGTGGGTGGTAAGCATGTGTAGGTTGGGGATGTGTGTGTGTGTGTGGGTGGGGGAGATTGTGAGGGTGCTGGATGTGTGTGGGTAGGTGTGGGATGTGTGGGTTGGCGGGGGATGTGTGTGGGGGATGTGTGTTTGGCTGGGTGGTTGGGATATGGGGATGGGTGAGTGTGTGTGGGTTATTGGATGGGCGGGGGATGCGTGTGTGAAGGTGGGGAATGTATGTGTGCCTGGGTGTGTGTGTTTGAGTGGTATGTGTGGGTGGGTGGGTGGGGGATGTGTGTGGGGGGATGTGTGGGTGTGTGGGGGACGTTCTCATGACATGGTAATATGCATTGTTTATGTTTACAACATTCATTTGACAATGTTTTTTTCCTATGTGAATGTATCATGCACTATTGATGAACGAAAGCTGAGTGATTGGAAGGGCCGAATGTAAGATGCGCGTGCCCAATTTGTGACCCTTTGAAAATAAAGTTAAATCAAATAAAATTAGGGTTCCAAATGTTGCTGTATGTAGCCAGGGCGCAGAGTTGGGATGAGCGTCCAACCTTGCATAAATACCCCAATGGCTCCTGCATTCATCACCTCTGCAACAAAAGTCCAACTCCTGGTCTTCACGTGGCAGAACTGTTTTAACTAACAGGAGAAATGGTAGCGACGAGCCTCTAGCGCCGAAAAATAACCAGTACACTCTAGATGTGTATGCATGTACATGCATGCGTAGACATGTATGTGCTCGCCTGCACATCTAAACTCGAGTAAGACCACAGTCTGCTCTAGCAAAGGAAAGGTGCTGAAGCCGGAGGCAACCAGCCAGGAGGTGCACCACAGAAATCAGGATGATGCGCAATCACGCCATGAAATATGCAGACTACTGCTAAATGTTATGGTGCTCACCCTGCTTGGACCCCCATGCAGGTGCAGTGCCGGGCCCTATGCCTCGAAAGGGTCCAACCACAACTACTGGAGGTCCTTCTCAGATGTCCTGTGAAGTCAGAGGACCTGAGAATAGAGCGTCTGGCCATACCAAACAAAGACTAAAAATAATGCACTGGAATGCGGAGGGAGTTAGAAACAACAAAAAAATAGAACTAGAAAACATCTTGGACCAAGAAAAAGAAAGTGTATGTTGCTTGCAAGAAACTCATCTCAATGAAAATATAGACTTCATAATAAGAGGCTACCAGTGTTACCGATCTGACTGAAAGGACAGGCGAAAGGGTGGGATACAGACCCTAGTAAAAAATCATCACTGCTTCCGAAATGGAAGTTTACATGGAATGGGCTTAGTATCAGACACTTAACTTAAGACAGGCAATACATACCTGATCAATTACTACTGTCCAAGTGACCGCCCACAGGCACTGGACACACTACCATTAAAAGAAAAAATGATTGTGTGTGGCAATTTCAACAGCCACTCACAGAGTTGGGGCTATGATCACATAGACCAGAGAGGAGAGAGACTGGAAGACTGGCAAGATAAGAATAGATTCACCTTGATTAACAAGCCATCTGACCCACATACTTTCTACTCGAGATCATGGCACACTACAACTACACCTGACCTGGCTTTTCATTCACCAGACCTGGAGTGGAACATTAAACGAATTGTTGGAAAACAACTTGGTGGCAGTGACCATAGGTCAGTCTTTCTAACTGTAGAAAATGAGCTTGTAAGTGAAAGCAGCACCCTCTCGAGGTGGAACTATAAGAAAGCAGACTGGGAAATGTACAAGCATCGCACCAGCATCCTGGTTAGAAACCTGAACACTGAGAAAGACATAAATAAAGTAGTTGAAGAGTTTGGGAAATGCATACTACAGGCAGCACGAGAATCAGTACCAAGAGGAGCCCGTAAACATTATAAACCCTACTGGAGTAGTGAACTGGAACAGTTGCATAATGATGTGGAAGTGTGCAGAAAGCAAGCAGAGGCCAAACCCAGCCAAGAGCAACATAATAAATTTTTTTTTAAATGTTGCATATCCCTTACAGGACGTTGCAGTCAACACCAGCATTTCTCAGCTGCTGTTGATGAACTAGGCAAGTTTTACGTTCAGTAGTTTACCAGTGCTTTCTAAATAGCCGGCTCACATACCCCCGTAAGTTACCAGCCCAGCGCGATCCGCCGTCGAACCTCGCAGCAGCTATTTTCCCCACGTGGATATACGGGATTACGAACAATGTCGTTAAAACCCTTGGCCAGGGAGACCACAATAAATATCAGCACGCAAAAGCCAAATTTCAAAGGGCCAGGCTGCAGGCTAGACGGAAGAGCTGGCAGGAGAAAACAGAGTCACTGAACTTTGAAAGAGACACAAGGAAGTTGTGGAAGCTAATAAAGCAACTTAACGATGAGGGCACAGGGAGAAACTCAAAAATTGCACTACATAATGACGGAAACATCTTAACAGGAAAGCAAGCAGCTGACCATTTTGCCGACTCATTCGCACAAGATAACAATATCGAAATAAGTCCAGAGAAACAACAAAAGATTCGAGAGAAAGGGCAACATACAGGACAGAAGGAAATAGTACATGAGGTTCTGGAGGCACCCATCACAATCAGCGAACTGGAGCTAGCCATATCAAAATTGAAAATGAGAAAATCACCAGGAGCTGATGGTATCTCCAATGAAATGATCAAGGACCTAGGAACAGAGGTCAAAGCAAAGCTATTGCAGATCTTCAATAACAGCTGGACTATAGGCAGTGTTCCACAAGCCTGGAGAGAAGCAATCATGATACCCCTCAAAAAATCAGGGAAAGATAGTTCCATTGCCTCCAGCTACAGATCAATTAGCCTCACCAGCTGTCTCTGCAAAACATTGGAGTGCATCATCAATCACAGACTGCAGTGGTACATTGAAAGTGAAAACATCCTTGTGCCACAGCAGGCTGGCTTTAGGCAGTGCTACTCTATGGAAGATCAGACAACCTACCCCTTTCAAGAAATTGAGAACGCATTCCAAGAGAAGAAGGTGCTTGCTGCATGGATAGATCTGAAGAAAGCCTTTGACAAAGTCTGGAAAGAAGGTCTTATGAAGAAACTAACAAACTGTAAAGTCAATGGAAGAATGTACAAATGGGTGAAAGCATACTTGCACAACAGAAGAGCCAGAGTACAGATAGACGTACTCAAAAGCAAGAAAGTACTACTGCGTCACGGTGTTCCCCAGGGCGGAGTCTTGTCCCCCACACTTTTTTGAATCTTCATCAATGATCTTGTTGTAATCTACTGCATGGAATTAAAGCAGCAAGGTATGCTGATGACCTGGTTCTATGGAGCACAAATTAACATGCATCAGTGGCCACAGATCGCTACAAAGAGCTGCAGATACATTTGTTGCATGGGCAAATAGATGGTATATCAGCATAAACACTGACAAGTGCAGCACCACTCATTTAACCTCCAAAACAAAAGGCAGGGATCATCCAGATAAATGAAACACCCCTAAGAGAAGATTTTGTTTTTTTCGCATATTCTTTACAGGACATTGCTGTCAACATCAGCATATTTCAGCTGAGTGTTGATTTCTTGGCAAGATTACACTCAGTAGTTTACCATTGCTTTCTGAGCGACTGGCTCACATACCTCCGTAAGTTACCAAAGCGGTGAGAACCGCTACCGATTCTTGCGCAGGTTACGTTACATGGATATACAGGATTACAGAGAAAGACGTTAACCCCTGGGCATGGGAGACCGCCTAAGAGAAGATAAAGAACCAACATACCTTGAAGTAACATTTGATGGCAGGCTGACATGGAGAAAGCACATCAACAAAGCAGTAGCAAAAGCCAGAAGGAAAATAGCCATCCTGAGAAAGCTAAGTGGAACCACATGGGGAGCCAGTGGGAACATACTTAGCAAAGTTTATCAACAGAGCATACAACCACACCTGGAATACGGGTCAACTGCTTGGTGTTTTGCATCAAAAACCACACTACAAGAGCTGGACAAGGTGCAAAATCAAGCACTTAAGAGTCACCACAGGAGGGATGAGATCAACCCCTATAGTGGAATTGGAGAAGATGGGGAGGACACAAGCACTGAGAGAGCGCAGAGATACGAAAACGTTAATACAAGCAGAAAAGTTCCTCAGCTTGCCAGGCCACCCTATGAAGATCAGATTTGAAAACCTAGCTATGGGGCGGTTGAAAAGAAGTAGTTTTATCCACCAGGCCAAACGACTCTGCAGAGAAACCACTGATCTGCCCACAGTTGGTATTCGCCTAACAACTATTCCAGAGCGAACTCCTTGGAAAGATGAACACAGACTATCATTACAAATTCAGACAAAAGTGAGAGGAATATTTGACAAGGAAGAACAGAACAGTGTGCAGCGCTGAACAGCCACTCTCAGCTTCTTTGATGAAGAATACTCACAGGACCTCTGGATCCGAGTCTACACAGATGGGTCAGCACAAAATGCTGTTTGAAATGGGGGAGCGGGAGTGTACATAGAATACCCAAATAATACTAGGGACACAGCCAGAGTACCGACAGGAAAGTACTGCCATATGAATGCTGAAATGATGCTGAAATTAAGGCAATCAAGACAGCAACAGAGAAATTACTAAATACCAGCCATGGTACACAGCCTGTGGTGCTATTGACAGATGCAAAATCAGTACTCGAGGCGCCCCTGTCTGGGAAATTGCCGGTACTAAGGACACTACTTTCTTAACTTAGCAGTCAGCATAAGGTCATCATACAGTGGACACCATCCCACTGTGGAGTACACGGAAACGACAGAGCTGATCAATTGGCTAAGGAAGAAGCCAAAGAAGAACAGCCTGATGTGCCTGTTACGTACCACCAAAAGAAAGGACTAATCAAATCAGTTAGAAAGCCACCCAAACCTGCCCAAGATGACTACCATGTTATGGACAGACCAGAACAAGTCATTATTCTGTGCCTCAGAACAGGACACAATAGATTACGCACATGGTGAATCAGCATTGTGCACATATGGATTGGCGTCACAGACAGCAGAGCACATACTCCAAGACTGTTCAAAATATAACATATCTAGGTAAACCTTCTGGCCTACATAGATGACAGTGGAAGATAAACTCTATGGACCACTGAGTGAACTAAAAAAGACAGTTAAATTCATACAAGAGACAACATTGCAGTTATAGACATATTTCAAGCGAAAATCCCGAAACAACCATATAATCAATATTTCAAGCGAACAAAAGAAGAAGAAGAAGAAGAAATCAAGTTAATCAAATAATACATCGCCTACAACACTTAAATAAAAACAACAAAATTTGGTGTTGACGGCAGTGCAATAAGACATGACACCTGATGAGCTAGCCACACAAGCAAGAAACATTCTAATCTCATCATCACAAAACATTATTCCTAAAACAAAAGCTTTACGAAGCAGATATATCACAACGGGAACATACAGGCTAACAGAAGAAAGAAGAAAATTAAAGCATACAGGCTAACAGAAGAAAGAAGAAAATTAAAGCAAACAGGGATAAGAATAAAGTCTCATGCAAAAACTACATGAGAAAATCATAAGTGTGATCACAGAAGACAAGAAACAGTTTGCAATAGAAAAGAGCATCTCCAGTTGCAATAAAAAGATGAAGACTTGTTCAACGAATTCAGAACATTAACAGATGAATTCAGACCATCATTGCATGCAATAAGTGATAAAAGAGACATTACTTTAACACAAACTAAGATATGCTATACAGATGGAAGGTATACTGTGGAAAAATGTGCAAAGACATATCAAAGAACCAAGATAATATATATGAAAGAGAAAATAAAGAAGCAAAATCGGATGGAGGATCAACAAAGTCTGAAAAAAGAACAGCCACAGGTTGTGACAAATTACCAACAGAACTAATCCTGATAGGAGGAAAAGCTACCATCTTTATCTATCATGAAGTAGATGTAAATGTCTGGAACAATGGGGTTTGCCCGAAGCAAGGAAGGCGACTTACATCCCTCTTCCAAAGAAAGAAAATTTAAAACCATGCACTACTATCATACTTCTTCTGCCTTTCACCTTCCAATGGAGCACAGACTTACAACTAACTCATGACCTATGGACAAGGGAGAGGTGGTCATGCACATGTGGGACCAGGTGGAGAAACAGATTGAGAACCCGTATGTGGAAAGAATGAGATTGTGGGGGATAGGAAGGGGTTCTGGAAGAATCTCAAAACTGAGAGGGAAGACAAGGAGAACTTTCAATCAGATAGCGGTGGGAACGATTAGTTGTGACTCTTCATTGGCTGTTGAACGAGGGGATGGGGCACATATGGGAATGTCCTGAGTGCAGTGATGTCAGTTCTTAGCTCAACTCAATTAACTCATGCCAAGCTCTTTGTAGAATTGTTCATGGTTGGTTGGATTTTGCAGCTAGTTTTCTACAAGATGAGGTAGCCAGTCTCACGTCAACCCTCCAGTTACCAATTATGATCTGCACAGTAGGTTTAACACTTTGCTCACCAACTTCGACGATCGACAAATTTCCGGCTATATGTCTTTGTGATCAACTTCGACGATCGCCGAATTAGCAACATACGGATTTCAAACAGACGGCTTTACTGATAGCCACTGAATCTGGCTTTATCCAGTTGTTTCCCTTGTTCCAATATGGCTGCGCACATGGTTAAAATTGTTTAGAGCCGTAACTATTGTGTTTTTAGTGAAATTTTGTTAATTTTGGTCCCAAGTGAATATTCAGCATTTTCATCATGCCTGATGATGAAAACCAGGCTCGTAGTATAGAGGATTCTGCCTCTGCCAGCGAATTTGAAGCTGAAAGTGATATTTCCTGGCTAAGTAGAGATACAGAAGTGAATGTTGACAGATGTTGAGGTTGATGATGGAGGTGATGAAGGTACCTCTGAAGAAAGAAGTGGGCGTGGCACAAGAGACCAGAACATTTCTACAGCTGAAAATTCTGTTTGGAAATGGAGAAAGGCTCTTCAAAACGAATTTATTGAGCTTGGCAATCTTCTTCCATACAAAGAACAACGTCACGTCACGTCAGACAACTGGGTTATGCCCATTGATTTTTTCAAGATTTTTTTCCCTGACACTGCCATAGATCTGATCACGTGTGAAGTCAACATGTATGGTGAAAATCACCTATCTCAGTACACAGGAAAGAGAGTTAACTTTATATCTATGGTTCACTCCAATGAAGTTATGGACAAGACAGGAAAAGGGGAATTCATGAGGGCAGAATAATAAACAAGCCAGTGCTTGCAGAAAAATACAACAAAAGTATGGGCAGTGTCGACCACTTCGGCCAATTGAGTGTAAGACCCACATAGATCCTATAAATGGTCCCTGCCATTATATAATTTTTTTAAATTGAAACTGCTCTGGTCATGGGCATGTAAGCTACAACACTGCCAACTCTACAAATAAGATCACTGCAAAGAGGTTTAGGCAGGATGTCAGTCTTGCTCTTACTGGACCTGCTGTTCTTCGGCACAATGCAACACCTTCAAGACCACAAGTCACGACTTATTGAGTGCCATTTTATTGAAAAATATGAAAAGCCAAGGTACAAACCAGACTGTAAAGTGTGTAAGGCTGCAGTTAAAAGAAGCCAGACTTGCATGTACTGCCCAGATTGCAATACACCTCTATGCCTGACACCATGTTTCAAGCTATACCACACGGTTGAGGATTATCAACGTTCCAGACAGACTCTTGCAGAAGTCTACAGCTAAAACTTCAACCCCAGTTAATGAAGGAAGTAGCTCAGACTTCAACTACGTTCGTTTTTAAATTTTTAATGAATTTAATTAAAAAACTAGTCATTTTTTTAAAAATCCGCAAACACCCTTGGTAATGGGAGACAATAATGCTCCGGATTGCTGGTCAGCTAAGTGTTTAGGTGTTAGTATTCTTTGCTTCCCTTAAGGGAACCTGTACACAGGTGAACTATTATACTTTAGCACTAATAACACAATCATGCTAGCAAACTATAGCACTAATAATAACACAATCATGCTAGCAAAATCCTTCTGCGAATCATCATGAAAAGTATGGAAAGTTATAATGCAATTAAAAGAAGTATAGACAGGTTGTATACAGGGCAGAGAAACCAGGGACCACTCTTCAACATGAGAACCACGTTGAGAATTGCAGAAAGTACAATGTAGATGTGTATACTTGCTTCAAAGACTACCTACAGTAAGTACTTCTACTGTGTAAATGTTTAACATAAGAAATTATGAGGATTTCAGCACATCTGATCCACTTACATTAATTATTATATCATGAACAAGAGACAGCTGTCATTAGTAGCTGGTGTCGGAGTAGCTGATGAAACATCACAATGGTATGAAGGGGGAGTAAAACAGGGCAGCATTCTTCCCACATACCTCTTCAACATCTAAGGTTAAAATGTAATGAGAAATGTCAAAACGGGTGAGACCAGTGACAATTTTGATTCATTCAAGATTGGTAGAAGTCCAATCACAGAACTCAGATATACATTCCATTTCGCAAATAGTTCTAAGAGGTTAGAATAATTAATCCTGTCTTCGAAAAGATTCAGTAAAGATCAAAATCTTTTTCTGAACTTAAAAAAATAACATAATATAAATTTCCACAGACAAAACTACATTTCAACCAAAATTTACAATAAACAACGTAGACATTGAAAATGTCACAAATTTTTAATATCTCTCAAATCTCTGCTTCGACAGTGGGGGATGTTTATAAGAAGTCTGACGGAGATCAGCCATAGAAATCAAAGGTTAAACAGTATGGGCATTAAGAACCTATGGCACAACACCAGCTAGAAAATTAAAATAGCAACTTTTGTAGAAAGTTGCATCTTTCCTGTGGCACATACAATCATAGTCATACATACGTATGAGTCATGGACCAGCTCACAATCACTCAAGAAGAAATGAGGACTTTTGAACTGAAATATTATAGATACATTCTAAATCTTAGAAAAATGTGGATCAAGAAGACTACTGGCACAAGACAACACCAAAGAAAACTGGCTAATAAACAACATCATGATCATGGATGTGTCTCGGAAACTGAAACTGGAAACACATTGACAAAATTTAAAGTACATTTAAAAAAAACAAAACATCACAGTGGATTGAAAAAAAAAAAGACAACAGAAAGCATGGTTTGTAGAAGAAGAGCATGGGTCGACCAGCACACAGATGAACATTGGTTGGGGGAATGAAAATCTACGCGACTGGCAATGTCGAGAATCTTTTCGGCGGGCCGTGATTAACTACATTTCATTACTCATTTCATTTACAGCGACGCCGACGTTCTGTGTTATGATGAATTTTTATAATCAAATTATCCACTTGATGGATAGTCATGGATTTTTCATTTGCAAGGTAGGTTTGTCTGTTCGATCACAATCTATTAAAACCGTTCATTTAATAGTTTGATCAAATGTAATATTAATATCACGTTCATATGAAAATAATCAAAGCAAATTCTTAATTCATTCATACTTGTTATGATGTTTGCGCCATGTTTGTTTATACTACTTTCACCACTTCCTTTCGCAAACTTATTTTCACAATAATTGTGGGCCGTGCAGGCTGTGTAGTCTACGTCTTCTTCTTTTGTCCTACTGCTACTTTTTCCGTGAAGCGTCACAAAGATGAGAAAATGTGAATAGTTTTTTTTATTTGGTGTGTGTTTCGCTAGTCTTATTGCTTGTACTTACGTCATATTTGATTTGTTTCAATTCCTCTTTTACTTCATCTAATCAACTCTTCCTGGATCGTCCTCTCGTCATGTAGGCTACACCGATGTTCTCTTAATTATAATAAAATTGGGTGGAACTGCGGTAAAGCTGTGAGTGAAAATGTAAACAATATAAAATGACACAAAGTAGTGCAGCTTTACATAACAGATTTACGACATATACAGAAAATCGTAAATCTCTTAATTATAATGAACACTAGCCGCTGGTTGAATGTGTTCCATTCTAACTAAATGTTCGAACCATTAAATTTAATTCTTTAGCCTTTTATAAAGTCACTAGATGACCCGGCCCGGCTTCGCCCAGGCCCTGGCGGGGATCTGTCTGTCTGTCTGTCTGTCTGCTTGTCTGTCTATCTGTGTGTCTGACCCGGCCCGGCTTCGCCCAGCTCCTGGTGGGGAGCATCTAATTTAATTCATATAAGATAGCATTCCCGTTCCCGACTGTCTGTCTGTCTGTCTGTCTGTCTGTCTGTCTATCTGTCTGACCCGGCCCGGCTTCACCCAGTCCCTGGTGGGGAGCATCTCATTTAATTCATATAAGTAGTCATATAAGCTCCCGTTCCCGATTATCTGTCTGTCTGTCTGTCTGACCCGGCCAGGCTTCGCCCAGACCCTGATGGGGAGCATCTCATTTAATTCATATAAGTAGTCATATAAGTTCCCGTTCCCGACTGTCTGTCTGACCTGGCCCGGCTTCGTCCAGTCCCTGGCAGGGATCTGTCTGTCTGTCTGTCTGTCTGTCTGTTTGACCCGGCTCGGCTTCACCCAGTCCCTGGTGGGGAGCATCTCATTTAATTCATATAAGTAGTCATATAAGTTCCCGTTCCCGACTGTCTGTCTGTCTGTCTGTCTGTCTGTCTAACCCGGCCCGGCTTCGCCCAGGCCCTGGCGGGGATCTGTCTGTCTATCTATCTATCTATCTATCTATCTATCTATCTATCTATCTATCTATCTATCTATCTATCTATAGCCAGGGGACTTAACTTAAGATATAACAATGCTACTAAAAGTTATGTCCCTTGTTTTATATTTCTTATGTTCAGTCATGTAATTACAAAATTAAATTTTAGTAACGTAATAGCTGATAGTACACTAAAAAAAACTATGACAGTTGGTTGCACTGGAATGAGAAGAAGACGAGTAGAAAATTTCACCTCAATCGGATGGACCGTTCGCGAACGCATAAAGAACGGACCCACATACATCCATACATACATACAAACATCGCCTTTTATATATATACTAGCTGACCCTGCCCGGCTTCGCCCAGTCCCTGGTGGGAAGCATCTCATTTAATTCATATAAGTAGTCATATAAGTTCCCGTTCCCGTTACCGACTATCTGTCTGTCTGTCTGTCTGTCTGTCTGTCTGACCCGCCCGGCATCGCCCAGCTCCTGGTGTGAAGCATCTCATTTAATTTATATAAGTAGTCATATAAGTTCCTGTTCCCGACTGTCTATCTGTCTGTCTATCTGTCTGCCTGACCCTGTCCGGCTTCATTAAATTCATACAACAAAAAAAGTAACTTAAAAGAACGTTCTTCCACACACCATCCATTATTTTTAATGAAAACTCTTTCTAATCACCTGCATGACTACAGTAACTTCTTAAGCAAAAAAAGATGAGTTACAATGTTATGCATTGTGCATCATTTTTATGAAAACTTTAAAAATGCCTTACAGATTGTATCATTATTTATTATAACTCATATGCCGGTATATAACTATGGACAAAGAGTTTATAAATCTTTGAAAACGATGCCACAATATGACTATAAGTTATACAGAAAAGTTATGCCCCTTGAAATAACTTTTACAGAGTTAGGTCCCCTGAGATATATGAAATTATGATGAAAAATGAAAAATGAAATAATACTGAGTAAGCAGGCGATTT
Source organism: Cepaea hortensis (assembly GCA_963921405.1). Lineage (NCBI taxonomy): Eukaryota > Metazoa > Mollusca > Gastropoda > Stylommatophora > Helicidae > Cepaea > Cepaea hortensis. The sequence continues at coordinate 98,996,781 of OY992877.1, read as the reverse complement.
CACACTAACAAAATATCACAGTTGGCAGCTCTGGAATGAAAGGAAGGCGTGTAGAAAATTTCATCTCAATCGGATGGGCCGTTCGCGAACGTATAAAGGACATACATAGATACGGACGAAGATCGCCTTTTATATATAAGATAAATAACAGGTGTTATCCATACAATTGTTCTGAGTTTTTCGTGTGTCTCTCTATCTCTTTTTGTGTTTCCATCTGTATTTCTTATGCATCTCACCTTACATGATGTGATTTTACGCCCGTGTTTCTAGCACTGGCCATATCTGGCATTGGTAACAGTGGACATAGCGTTGGGGTGAATAAAAATAAAGCGTCTATCAGCTTTTGTGTGTGTGTGTGTGTGTGTGTGTGCGCGCGCGCGCGTGTGTGTGCGTGTGTGTGTGTGTATGCATGTTGATATTTTGCTGTTTTAAGATATATGCTGTTTGATAATTGATAGCTGTTTGATAATTGATGTTTGCTTTCTATACTTTCGTTTCTTTTTCACTATCTAGTCTTCCATTCCCTGTGACCTCTATTCCATGTGACCACACTACCTAGAAACTTGTTAGTTGCATATTCTTTACAGGACGTCGCAATCAACACCAGCATTTTTTGCTGTTATGATCTATGGGCAAGTTTATGTTCAGTAGTTTGTCATTGCTTTCTGAACGACCAGCACCCATACCATTTCGTAAAAAAACCAACGCAACGAGGTCTGCTGCCAAATCGCGCGCAGCTGTGTTTCAAAAGCGAGTATGTGGGTTCACGAACAGCGTTCTTAACACGTTCGCCACGGAGCCGGCCAGAAACTTTTACTAACTTGTTTTAATGATTTTCCTATAATATATTTACATTATGTCGTCTACCTAAGCTCGATACCTGTGATGAGACCAAGAAGTTTACAAGAAACACTTAAAGAAACAAATTAGAATCAGAGTATCCGTGCTACCAGACAGATGATTTAAATATTACCAACTTAACCGATGTGGACAAAGCAGCCATCATCAGACTCCATATAGGACATCCTATGCTGACATGGCACTTGTTCAATAAACCAAAGACAGGAGATACTTCTTCTTCTTCTTCTGCGTTCATCCGGAGTTTTTTTTTCCTTTTTTTTTCCGGACGTGATTGCGTTGTGCCTGTTTACAGCAGAGCTGTGTTCTTGCGCCGTTAGGCCGACACATCCGACTTCTGCGGGCATTTGTTGACCGGGTTAACCTTCCCGGGGGAGATACTGATGAATGCAAATGTGGAATTTGAAAAATGACGGATAAAGATGTGCTGTCAACATATGCAGACCATAAATAATTACTTTGGTATATACATGATCTAAAAAATGAAGATATACGGGATTTTGAGATGGCATGGGTAGTACTGAGAACATTATCGCACAAAGAAAAAATAATGTATAACAAGTAAGTGTAGTAGTCACATGAATCCAGGAGAAAGTAAAGGTCACATGTCTCACCCCATGTGGATGATGTCTCGATACACTTGCCGTTAAGCTAGAGAAGAGTGTGTGTGTGTGTGTGTGTGTGTGTGTGTGTGAGAGAGAGAGAGAGAGAGAGAGAGAGAGAGAGAGAGAGAGAGAGAGAGAGAGAGAGAGAGAGAAGCTTTTTAAGGAAATATTTACTGCTTTTGTTGCATCGTATATGTGTTTATTTATTAGGAGTGTTCATTTGAAACCCTTTCGTGTCGCACCGTGCGTAATTGCGTACGTCGAACATGATCATGTCATAGTCATGTGATAAGTACTGACCAATGAATAAAATAGCACATGCTTATCGTCCCATGATGCATAGGTTCTGTTTCTGACCGTTGAGAAAATGGCCGGGTTGATCCAAAATCCGTCCTATGAAGCGCAAAGAGCGGTGATTCAGTTGTTTTCATTTGAAGGATGTCGACCAGTGGACATTCATCGAAGAATGCAGGCAGCGTACGGTAACCAATGTGTGTCGAAGACAACAGTGACAGACTGGGTATGAATGTTTCGGAAAGGACGTCACTTCACGACAGATCTTCGACGTCCGGGTCAAGGGCATATTGTTGCAACAGAAAACACCATCGTCAAAATTGATGCAGCAGTACAGATGAACCGTTGTCGAAGCATACGTTCGTTAGCGAAAGAACGTGATGTGTCAATTGGGGCAATTCAAACGGTCGTTCGTAAGAAACTGCAATATCAGAAGGTATGTTCACAGTGGGTTCCACGGATGTTGAATGACCACCAAAAAGAGAACGCATGGGATGGTGTTTGAACCACTTGCTGCGTTACAAAGTGGGGGTGATGCATTTCTCTTCCGCATAGTGGCAGGTGATGAATCATGGTGTCACCACTTTGAGCCGAGCAGCAAAAGAGAGAGCACGCAATCCCCGGAAAGGTTAACCCGGTCAACAAATGCCCGCAGAAGTCGGATGTGTCGGCCTAACGGCGCAAGAACACAGCTCTGCTGTAAACAGGCACAACGCAATCACATCCGAAAAAAAAAAACTCCGGATGAACGAAGAAGTAGTAGAAGAGAGCATGCAATGGAAGCATGCTGGATCATCAAAAGCCAAAAGATTCAAGTTACAGGTATCCGTGGGTAAGGTTATGCTGGGCACATTTTTGCTGACGGCATTCGCCGCCTACCTAAGCAATGGGATGCTTGCCTGAATGCCTACGGCGACTTCTTCTAATCAACCCATGGTGCATAATTTATTCAAAATGAATCTTCTTCTTCTTCAGTGTTCTGAGCCATTGAGGTTCTTTGCTGCAGATACAATCCGTCTCCATTCGTCTCTCTGGTTGACCTTCTCTTGCCAGTCGTTGATTCCAAGTGCTTGTAGGTCTGCATATATATTATCTCTCCACCGTCTTCTTAGTCTACCTCGGGGACTGCGGTCATTTATTTCCTGAGTGTAAGCGAGTTTTGTTTCCCTATTGTCTTCCATTCTTTCTATATGCCCCAACCATTGTAATATATTAGCCTTCATGATACCAGTGATTAGCGGGGACTTAAACAGATCATAAATGTCTTTGTTACTTCTTCTTTTCCACTTTCCACTTTGTGTTAGTTAGTTAGTTAGTTATCAGTTGGGGTATCTTCGTTGCACTCCGGACATGTCCATAGGTGCTCAGATCCTCCCCCCAGCATATGCATCAGCGTCCGGTGGCTAATAGTGCCAGTTCTGTGTTGGTTGACGAGGCGCTTTGTTTTCCCGATGTACCTCTCGCGTCTGGCTGTGCCGATTCTTACTCCCAGGTCTTTCATCCTGGAAAGCGATGTGGAATCACTGGCGTCAAAATCCTCTGTTCTCGCCATATCTTTAAGGGCGTTAATAACATCGGCACGATCCATGGGCTGGCCATCTACAGGGAGTGCAGAGCCAGCCAATTTATCAGCTCGTTCATTTCCCTCGACTCCCGCATGTCCCGGGACGAAGATGAAGGTGACTTTGCGGACAACAGACTTCCGCAGCGACTCAGTCCACTGTCTACGTACAGATCCAGCTTCGACCTTCTGAATCATGCTCATTGAATCACTTAGTACACACACGTTGGTATAATGCTGTGATTCCAGCCATATGAAAGCCTGTGTAACTGCCATCACCTCCATCGTCATGCTGCTCGTGGTCATGGAGTGGGCACCACTGGATTCTTGAACGGTTCGGCCCGCTGAGCGGGCTGTAAATGTCCACGCACTTCTCTGCTGCTTTACAACAGATCCATCTGTATAGATGAGCACTTCGTGGCTATCTGAGTGATCATAGATGAGCGCGTTAACCTCTGCATTGACAGCGGCAGGGTTCTGCTCTCTGCACCGTCTGTCGAGTGTGATAATGCAGGAGAAGGTACACTTAAAAGCTGGAGGCACCGGAACCCATTCCTTGCCGGGGTTGATACTGGTAAGACTGCAGACCTGTCCGACGACATCTTCCGCCCGACCCATCCATGATTTGCCCCTCTTTAGCCTGTCACCCTTTTCTCTGAATACAGCGTCATGCAGAGGGTGCTGCTCATCTGCACTTATTTTTAAGTATGCAAGAGCTCTCCAGATCTTGATCCTGTGTTCCATTGTCGGGAAGTCAAGGAGGTATCTCATTGCTACACAGCTGGTGTCTCTCGTGCAGCCCAAAATGATGCGCATGGCTTCGTTTTGTACCTTTTCAAGTCTTCCAATCTGTGTAGGGCTGACAGTGAGGATGGCCAGGGCATACTCGATGCGTGAAAGCACAAGTCCTTGGAACAGAAGTAATAGCAGTCTTTGCTCGATATTGGCACTCGCCATGACTCTCATTGCTGCCAAACCTTTTCGAGCCTTCGTTATGACATAATCGACATGATCTCTGAAGGACAGGCTACGATCAAGCCTCACGCCAAGATATGTCATTGACTGGGTTCTACTCAGAATGCTCCCATCCATTCTTACTGCCGGCAGGTCTGTTTTCACAATATGGTTGTTTAGTGAGAACCATGTAACCGTTGCCTTTGCAGGGTTGACAAGGGCATTGGCATCAGCACACCATGAGGAAATTCGATCTAGTTCGCCCTGCACATAGTTGGCAACCGCCTGTCTATCTCGACCCTGTCGATACACGAGGATGTCGTCAACGAATGATAGAGTCCTACCCCTCCCATCCAACTGTTGTTCAGTGATCGGCACCGTATACACGTTGAATAGTACTGGAGACAGTGGTGAACCCTGCGGCAATCCTGGACATATCGTTATCGGCTCAGAAGACCAACTCCCGCATCTTAGCACCACCTTCCTTTGGAGTAGAACTGCAGCTATCCATCGTACAAGGTGAGGGTGCACTTTCAGTCTGAGGAGGGTTTGCATCAAGTGCTCGAAAGATACTCTGTTATATGCGTCCTCTAAGTCTATGGCGGCCGCACATGTCTCTTCTCTGACCTGAAATCCTTCGTAAACATCTTGAGCAAAGACCGCCGCATTCAGCCATGACTCTTTGTTGCGTCTGTATCCTCCAAGTGTGGGCGGGAAGCAGCCGAGCTGTTCCAAGTCCCAAGCAAGTCTGTGTGCTACAATTTTCTCCAGTAGCTTGCCAACAGTATTCTGCATCGTAATGATTCTGTAGCCGCTTATCTTGGAATGGTCTTTGTTCGGTTTTGGCAGCGGCAGCAGGTAGCTGTGTAGCCATTCTTCTTTGACCTGACCCCTCTGGATACTGGTGTTGAATTCTCTGGCCAGTTCTTCCATGTCATCATCTGATATCACCATTAGGTCACCATATCGGATGCCGTCTGGGCCTGGGGCGGTGTTAGGTGATTTCTTGATCATCGCACGCAATATGTCAACTGTGATCGTCCATTCTTCGTCTGTCCCGACCCCCTCGCACAACTGAGAGAGTGTTGTTGTGGTCCTCTGTCTGGCGGGCTCGTCTTTCTGGTCAGTCTGTTTTATGTAGCGTGCAAGAAGGGCCTTACCTTTATCCGCATCCGACTTTTTCCATGCGAGGTCTGTGCCTTGAAAGTCTGGAATACCCCTACGTTGTGCAGCACCGTTCATGCTCTTGTGGAGGCGCCACTTTGTGTATCCCTAATGGGTCCAAAGATGCGTCTTAAAACTTTGTTCTCAAAGGTTTGTAACAAGTCTTCATCTCTTTTCGTTGTACTCCAGGTTTCAGAGCCATACAGCACAACTGGTCTGATCAGTGTTTTGTATATTGTGATTTTGGTGTTACGAGATAGCGCCTTTGATTTTAGTAGATGTTGTAGTGCATAGTATATCTTATTTCCAGAATTGATTCTAGTTTGTATTTCTTCCCTTATGATGTTGGAGCAGTTGAAGATTGTACCCAGGTATTTGCATGTTTCCGTTCTCTTAATGGTCATATTATCTATTTGCATGTGGCCAGAATTTTTAGCCATTACTTCTCTTGAAATTACCATATATTCTGTCTTATCTTGGTTGACAACCAGCCCCATCTTTTGGGCTCTTTCCTTTAAGTGAGTCAATATTTCCAATGTCATTTGTTCAGTTTCCCCTATAATATCTATATCATCTGCATAACCAAGCAGCTTGGATGTTCCTCCAGTATCACATTCCTCCTTTATCTTCCTTACAACTTTCTCTAGAGCCAGATTGAAGAGTAGCGGCGATAGTGCATCACCTTGTTTCAAGCCAGAGGATATTTGGAAAGGGTCTGATTTCCTGCCTTTATATGTTACTATATTATAAGTATCTTCCATGCATAGTCTGGTCATGTTGATTAACTTCCTTGGTATTCCAAATTCCTGCATAGCATTCCATAAACTATTCCTATGGACACTATCATAAGCCTTTTTATTAAAATCCACAAAAGTGTTATGGAGATCTCTTTTATATTCCCATTTTTTCTCGGCTATTTGTCGTAAGATAAATATCTGATCTATTATTGATCTGTTTTGTCTAAAACCCGCCTGGTAGTCACCTAATATGTCTTCTGAATGTTTAATTCTACCACACCTGTTAATGTTTCTGTAGCAGAATATATAGGTGGGCAAAGCTACAGCACGCTTGAGCATCAGGATGGAATGGAAAGAAAGATGCTCAAGTCGTGACGTAGCTTGTTGTTAGGTCAGTCAGTAAACATCTAGGACTAGAAGAGAGAAGTCACCCTGATTTTGGAAATGTAATCAGATTCTTGTAGTGGTCATCAATTTGAAATAAAACTCCATTTATATTCAACCAACAGACTCTCTGTGTGCGCTTTGTTATATTTCTTTCATGCTTTTCTAGTAAAGCCATTGGAAAAAGTTTCAAATGAACGACCCTATGTATAGTGTTCTTGAGACGAATGTTACGAAACTCCTTGGACTGCCAGAGTAAGTAACAACGATTGCCTGAAGAAAACAAAATAGCAAATGAAACTAGAACAATATATACAACTATTCTTGGTCTTGGCACCTTGCTGTTTTGACAGACGATAGTTTGTTACATTGTGCTTCAAAAAGGCATAATAACGACACTCCATGGCAGTAGCGAATATGACTGATCAGGCCAATTCGCGCTGTAAATATTCGTTCACTGTGGATGCACGTGAACACATGGTCATTTTCACCATCGCTTACCATCATACGCTCAGTGTGTGACCTATCTGCAATCATTTTCTCCTTTGTCTTTATTCCATTTCTAATTTGTGCCCTCCATGCAACACGTTCAGCAGCGACTTGCTCCCAGTGTGCATTATCAATGCCTGTATCAATCATGTCCGGCTCACACACATCTTTGTATCGTAGTAGAGGCCGACCCTGAGATTTCCTTCCCATCTGTAATTCACCAAAAATGATGTCCTTTGGTATTCTACCATAATCCATCCTCCTAACGTGTCCTATCAATCTAAGTCTACGAAGACTGAGCATGGAACAAACCGTCACACTATCGCCTGTTGTCCTTGGGGTGAGAGGAATCAACATGCACACTTTTTTTTATTCTATATCATCAGCCTTGGAATCTAATTGATCTTTGTCTACACAATCCCTTCAGTCTCTGGATCACTATATCTCTCTCTTCTTACCATGGGACAATACGCCTCTTCATATTCCTCCTGAACATACCCATACAATTCTGACTTCTAACAAATGATAAAATAATTTAATAAAGAAAAGTGTCAGGTGTGTGCAATGTATGTGTATAGACCGTCTGTAGTATAGTCTATTGTGTATGCGAGATGAGACTAGTCAGTTCAGGATCTTTCATCATAGTGTCCGGCCATACCACATCACAACACAGCAAGTTCAGAGGGACCTCACGAAATGAAGTGTCTCTCCGGCCAGGGGTTGACTCCTTCCCGTTGATTGTGGATAGTCTGGGTGCCTGGTTACTAGTGTTGACTATGGTAGAATAATGTCCAGGAATACGGAACACTCGATGTATCTAATACGTCTGTAAAAATCATGTACCCTAGGAATACTTCCACATATCTCACACGATCAAAAATACTTTCTGTCTTGTTGGACAATGTTACTGAAGTCTCTTTGCTATTCAACCTCTCTACCTACTATTGTCATAGTCCATGAAGGTGTTTATAGTTTCTTAAAATCAGCTGTTTTGGGCACTCAATAACTGACAAAATAGCCTGTTTATGATAAACACAAGACTATGATTCCATGTGGAACGGTGTCCCATTGCAAAGGCCATTCAGCAGAACTGCACTCGGCGTGACTACCATTGTTCACACCTCTGAATTGTCCTTCAGTTCTTATAAACAGTAGAACCTGTTGAAGAGAGAACACCCGGTGAGAGAAACCCGATTCAGACCTACTATATGCGAGTGTAGGCCGAAGGCCGTACTCAGATATTTATATCCTTATCAACATAGAACTAAACTCTGGCATAAAGCAGAGGAGTTCATCACATTGGCCTGAGATGTGGTAAGAAAAGGAAAGACTAAAGGAAAGCGAAGAAACCCCAGTAGACACCCTACCGGAAGATCCTACCATTGGCATTTCCTTTATTCCCCCAAACCACCCTCAATCTCACAGAATATCATCCAACGACATTGATCTTAACCTGCTGAGTTGAACGAAATGTCACTCAACCTAGTTTAAGCAACGCATCGGCCTGCTGCTGCCGATGTTCCTAGAATAAGTTCCCACACTACGCTCCATCACTACGCTCAATTCCAAGTATCTCCCAATTGTGCCTAGTCAATTACAAGCCTAGTATTACTCATACCTAATCTCTATCTATTTAATACCTTATGTAATCTAGTCTTGTCCAGAACTGAAACCACAAATTGCCATAATAGACAATTGTCCGTCGACTTTAATCGACCCGGGACACAGTAGATTCTTTTCCAAATTGGAACAGGAATAGCTTAACATTCCAGCTCGGTTTAATCCATTTGGCACACTGATTGCAAACTGTTTCTCCACTGCAGAAAACTGTGCGTATGAATGACGTTACTGACTTGACCAGAATCCAGGTGCAGGGAAACTCTCCTTCTTTTCATTCTTCAGATCGGGGTAAACAGTATGCCGACTTGTCCCCCTTTGATACGGGGAAATCCTTCTCCTGTATTCAAAGAATTCTGGTCGGCGTTTGATTAGGGAAACCTTTCCCTACAAAAAAGGGTTGTGGCGGCATAGAGACGGCTGTCTCTGGCAATCTATCATTCTGGTCGACAACTCCAGTAATTCCGTGACACACACAACTTGATCTTTCAAATACTTCAGTATTTGTGATTTTGTCTTGCCACTTAATACCAATTATTCTTCGCAGACACCGCAATTTAAAGCTGTTTAAACGTTTCTCTTGGCGTGAGTAAGTTGACCAGGTTTCACTGCCATAAAGAAGAGTACTAAGGACACAGGCTTGGTAGACAAGGACTTTTGTTTTGGCAGTAAGCTTCCTGTTCTCCCAGACTCTTTTTGCTAACATGTTCATTGCTGTTGCTGCCTTACCAATCCTGATGTTGATTTCCTGATCTAGGGATAATTTGCTATTTACCTCTGATCCTAGATATGTAAAATGGTCTACTATCTCCAGTTCGGCGTCGTCAATAAAGATTGATGGTACCCCACCTTGTGACATAATCTGTGTCTTCTTTTTGTTAATTGTTAAACCAAATTCAGAACAAGCATTGGAGAATGCAGATAGTAGATGTTCTAATTCTTCCTCAGAGTGGGCCGTAATTGCAGGCATTCATCCATCATATGCCATGCCGGTAAGCGTGGGCTGTCATGTTCTGCCAGCTCACTGGATCACCAGAGTCGTGGATCAGCTACGTGTTCCTGTCTCGACCATGCCACGTGGCCAAGCCATCCAGGTAATTGCAGCATCATCCGCAAAAAGCAACTCTCTTATTTTAGTACCCTCCTAATTTTGGTCTTGGCCTTCAATCTCTGAGCATTATAGAGGCCGCCATCTGAGCGTGAGTGAATGTATATACCGGCATCCTTTTTACGATCATGTTCTGCCATCTCACTCGATCTCCAGAGTCGTGGGTCAGCTCCGTGTTCCTGTCTCGACCATGCCACGTGGCCAAGCTATCCAGGTAATTGCAGCATCATCCGCAAAAAGCAACTCTCTTATTTTAGTACCCTCTGCCATGGAGTTGGCGTAGGGCAAAGTACCACCCAGTGCAGGTGACCTAAAGTCTTGCACATTTCAGTGACAGACGAGAAGATCGAGTGGATTATGAACCACTTTGCCGGAAGTAAGCTGAGCGAAGGTCAAGCACGGACTACAGGTCCGTGACAGATCATTCACGTGTGGACCGCGTTCGAGGTCGGACGGAGAATGGCACATGGCAGAAGTCCATCTAGCCGCCACATTTGTACAGATGGAGGGTTTGTGAATCTGTGGACGAATGTCGACGTCAGTGATTGTTCGAGCGACAGATATACAAGATAGAGATCGAGTGCAAGTATTGTTGTTTTAGTGACATTGATGTGACATTTGTTTTAAAAGAAAGACAGAATACACCGTGTGAAAACTGATGCAGCTGTCGTGTTATGAAGAAGTTATTGTTAACGCAGTATTGTCTGTTATGTGATATATATGTGGTGATTTAGAGAAGGTAGAAAGGTTGATACTACCACCAGTCAATTAAGAATCACTCCTGAAGAAGAACAGGGTGCTCTTTGCCAGACGAAAGCTAAACAGAGTGGGAGAATAATTCCCCGAAAGATACCAGCATTAAGCACTGGCAAATACGGGCAATTAGCTCCAGGGCAAATAAGAACAACAATATAACATGAATATTACATATACCCTATCTACCTGGAGACAGTAGAGTGACTTATGTCAACAGTTACAGGTGCCCTAGTGCGTTAGCAACTGAGTAACATCATCTCGTCCATCGGCAACACAGAATAGCTCAGTGGCAGTAGAATCGCCAGTCGTAATCCATCCAGCAATAACTTATTGCCGACTCATTTGTGATTCATTTCGCTCCATGGCAATACAATGCGCTCATGTTAGCACCTCTCACATGTCAACAGCGCTCATGCCATCCGAATGCCTATCCAGCTCATGTCACCCTCCTAATTTTGACCTTGGCCTTCAATCTCTGAGCATTATAGAGGCCGCCATCTAAGCGTGAGTAAATGTATATACCGGTATCCTGATCACGAAAGGCATATTTCAGTAAAAGTGAAAAGTATATTCCAAAGAGGGTGGGAGATAGTACACAACCTTGCTTAACTCCACTCTTGATTACAAACTCTTCTGAAGGTGCACCATCAAACTTGATTATACCCTTCATGCCTGTGTTAAACGATTCCACAATGGACAGAAGAGTTAGTCGGCAGCCAATCTTCTTTAGTGCCTTGAACATACCTTCATGACTGACCAAATCAAATGACTTTGTGAGGTCGATGAAGGCAATAAACAGTGGTTGAGTTTGTTCCCGGCATTTTTCTTGCATTTGTCGCAATGAGAATATAATATCAATGGTAGACCGGTTCTGTCGGAAGCCGCACTGTGATTCGGGGTTGACTTGATGGCCCAGGACTTGAAGTCTGCGCAGAACAATTCTGGCAATTACTTTCCCCAACAGTACACATAAGTAAAATACCCTTATAATTGTTACAGTCGCTTCGATCGCCCTTGCTCTTGTACAGAGTTAATGATGCTTGAATCTTTGAAATCCCGTGGGACTTGTCCTTCTCGCCAGCATAGCTCTATTAGCTGGTGGATCTGTAGAGTGAGTGTGTCTTGCCCACTCCTGATAACATCTATTGGAATCCCATCCTTAACTGGAGCCTTGTCAGATGCAAGTTTATAGCACACTTAACTTCTGGTATGGTGGGAAGTGTGTCCAGGTGGTCAAGAGTTGGCAGGGCCTCTATTGCGTTGAGGGCATCATCCGCTAGTTTGGTCTCACTTGAGTAAAGCTCTGAATAGTGCTCTACCCATCTATCCATCTGCTGTTTCTTATCAGTGATGATTTCTCCAGTCAAGGTTTTCAGTGGTGCACTTCTTTTGATCATTGGGCCACGGGCTTTTTTTTATCCCTTCATACATGCTTCTTGTGTTTCCCTCATCACTTGCGTTTTGAATGGACTCACATAACTTAATCCAATAGTCATTTGCACACTGCCTGGCAGCCTTTTGCACATCCTTCCTAGCTTGCTTCATCTCACTGAGAGTGTTACGCGTTGTTCTTTCCTTGTTTCTTAAGAGAGCTATCTTCTTTTTATCAATCAAGGGCTGCATTGTCTGGCTGTTTGCCGCAAACCAGTCCCGCCTCTTGTGACCCAGAGTGCCGTAAACCCTTACCGCAGTTTTATAAAGAGTTTCCTTAAGTTTACCCCACTTTTCACTTATTGTACAATTTTCTGATGTATCAATGACAGCTTCTTCAAGTTGTTGTTGAAACTCAAAGCATTTATCAGGATCGAGGGTGTTAATAATATTAATCCTGGGGCTAGATTTGTGTTTAGCTGTGTAGATTCTCTTTGGTCTCAGTCTAACCCTTGCAACAACCAAAGAATGATCCGTATCACAGTCAGCACTGTGGTAACTTCGAATTAATGATGTATGGTTCAGATGTTGTCTCCGTGTGATAATGAAGTCCAGCTGATACCAATGGCCGGATCTTGGATGTTTTCAAGTGGCCTTATGCAGCTTTTTTATTTTAAAAAAGGAGTTTACAATACAATGGTCATTTCTGGTGCAATGCTCCAGCAGCCTTTGCCCATTTTCATTCATGCGACCGATGTTGTATTTTCCAAGGCACACTGGCCATGAACTCGAGTCCTTGCCCAGAGAGCATTCCACACGAGCATTGACATCATTGAGCATATAAATGTAGTCTGATTTTGGAACTGCCTTGATCACAGAGACTAACTTCTCATAGAACTAATCCTTCACATCATCAGAAGAAGCGAGCGTCTGTGCATATGCAGTAAACTTGGTGCATTGGTTTTAAAGCCTGCGATTCAGATTTTGTCCTAGCCCCAAGCACCCATTGAAGCAGACAGGCTGTGGCGGATCAGCACCCAATTGGCGGGGGCTGCCCAGCTTGAGGCGTAATCAGTGACAACTGTGTGTGTTTCCCACCGTCAGAGGCAACCCGTGGCACCCCATGTCTACGCCAATTGACAAGGACTTATTACCCGTAAATTTTACCTCTCGCTTTGATTCCGAGACCGGTTAAGTCCAGGGATGGAGTTATTGCCTCTCCATAGCACAAAGCCTAGGCTAAAATATAGAGACCATGTGTTGCCCATGCAGCATGATCCCTCTCTTAGCCTGCCTTGTTCATTCCAGAGGAAAGGTAACACCTATACATCTGGAACAAGACAAGCTGCAGAAGCGGCCGGATCAGCAAAGCAATGCTCTAACTGTCCGCCTGTCGGAGCTTCGATCCTAGACCAGTTGCCAACCAAGGCTGAGGGCCTGGTCTGCCCAGCGATGACATTTTGTCTTTAGGTTGCATTTCCCCACACCAGGATAGGGTTTGTACCCTCCCAATTGCGCTCTTCCGCCCGAAGCCGTTGGCACAATGTGGGGTATCGGGTTTGGTAAGCGCCGCCCAATATTCCGCTAACAGAAAGCAGGTGGTACCGTCTACTGTCATACGGTAGCTCTGTCATATCTGACTATGACCTGAATATATATATGAATACAAACACTGAATGTTTGTGTCTTTGTTCGTATGTCCTTTATGCGTTTCCGAACGGTCCATCCGATTGAGATGAAATTTTGTACAGATGTTCTTCTAACTCCCGCGGAGCCAACTGACATAGTTATTTAGTTTAAAATCAACAATTTTTTCTCATGAACGAAAATAAAGGCACGCACTTCAGAAAAACAGACCCAGAAATGTCCCGCCATATTGCTCAAAGGGAACTCACTCTCTGATTAAACCAGAAATTAGTTAGGAACAGTTGTTGTTCTCATTTGCGCGGATGCAACTGAAATAGTTAGTTAGTTTAAAATCAATTATTAATTTTTGGGAACGGGAACGGGAGCAAGGGCCGAATATGAATTAAATGAGGCGCTTCCCGTCATGGGCTGGGTGAAGCCGGGCCGGGTCGTCTAGTGTATATATATATATAAAAGAGACTGTATGTTTGTGGTTGGGGATGTATTTGCTGCGTTCGCGAACGGTCCATCCGGTTGAGATGAAATTTTCTACACGCCTTCCTTTCATTCCTGTGCAACCGACTGTAATAGTTTCTTAGTGTAAAATCGGCTACTTACTTACTAAAATTTGGTTTTGTAATTACATGACTTAACATAAGAAATATTCTATAAAGGGACATAACTTTTAGTAGCATTGATATATCTTAGGTTAAGTCCTCTGGCTATAGATAGCTATATAAATAAATAGATATATAGATAGATAGATCTCACCCGATAGATAGAGAGGGTGGGATAGACGGAGTGAGAGACGGACGGGCAGGCAGGCAGACAGACAGATAGATAGATAGACAGACAGACAGCCGGGTCGACAGACAGACAGACAGTCGGGAACGGGAACTTATATGACTACTTATATGAATTAAATTAGATGCTCCCCACCAGGGACTGGGTGAAGCCGGGCCGGGTGAGACAGACAGACAGACAGACAAACAAGCAGACAGACAGACAGACAGACATATAGACATAGATATATAGATAGATAGATAGATAGACAGATAGATAGATAGATAGATAGATAGATAGATAGATAGATAGATAGATAGATAGATAGATAGATAGATAGATAGATAGATAGATAGATAGATAGATAGATAGATAGATCCCAGCCAGGGCCTGGGCGAAGCCGGGCCGGGTCAGCTAGTATATATATATATATATATATATATATATAAATTCTGGAAAACAGCCTGATCGTCCACTCCTCACAACAACCCAGCCTAATTGCTCATTCATTTCCTCTTGCGCCACTTCTATGGATTCCTTATTGCCTCCTAAAAGTCGCTTAAAAGTCGGCAGGGTCGACTTAATTGCACCGGGTTTTTTCCCCATGTGGCTCAGTCTCTTTCCGCAGCGCGGAAGGCGTCGCACAAAGCACGAACTCCGTAGCTCCAGCGACGATCCTCAGGTTTTTCCGAAAAAATGCACACATGAACCGTAGGACGCGGCCCGGAATCGAACCCACAACCTTCGGAGCCCGAGTCAAACGGTTGACCACTTCGCCACAGAGACTCCCTTATTATCTTCTAGCTCAGCCCACCTCGATCTTCCTGATCATACTGACGGAGTTGCTAGCAAATATTCACGGGTGTACGCTTGTGTCTCCAGACACTATTGTTTTAGTTACATCTGTGACCTCCAGATTAAACTGCTTGCAGTCATGGTAACAATGCAGCTGTCTTTTTAAAATCTAACCTGCGCTGTGAAGGTCCATGAGCTCCGCGTGTGCTGTGCAACAGGCTAGGTGTAAAGTGTATTTTAAAAATACTGCGTGTCCTTTGCAGGGCGTTCCGATCAACCCCAACCTACGGTTTATGTTATAGGCAAAAGTTACATCTTAGAATTGTTGGAAGAATTCTAAACAAATCCAGGCCTGTACTTCTGACCACCGACTTTGTTCTTAAAACTTTCTTTGGCCAGCCTAACGCAGACTGAAAAGGACGTACTGCACTCCTTCTAGCACTCACGCCTATTCTTTGCCAGGTTTTATGTCCTCTATTACGCACGCCTACTGATGAATGTCTTCGGCCCGACGCAACGAAGCTTTTCATATTTTTAATTTGTAGTCCTTTCTTCTAGATTTCATTGTTGTTGCTGTGTTGTTTGTCCATCAAGAATGATGATGACCTTTCATTTCATCCAGTGGGGTTGAAAGTATGGAGCCGTGAGTTCTAAGATGGCTGATAAGGCCTATTTTGGCTCGAAATGTTCTTTGACAATGTGGACAAAGAATGCTTGGCGTTTCTGGAGGAGGATTTTATGCAGTGGTTTTTCTGTTATGTCTTTTCTTCACAGCTCTTGTAGTCCTGGTTGCCTCACAAGCGACTGCACCCTTGCGTAATGATGCACGCCACGAATTTCGGTCTCTGGCTGCAGTCTCCCAGGTGTCATGATGAATTCCAAAAGCATTAAGTGAGATTTTCAGAGTATCTTTAAAGCGTTTCCTCTGGCCGCCTTGGGAGCGTTTACCACAACGCAACCCTTCTTCTTCAGCGTTTCGAGCCATTGAGGTTCTTTGCTGCAGATACAATCCGTCTCCATTCGTCTCTCTGGTTGACCTTCTCTTGCCAGTCGTTGATTCCAAGTGCTTGTAGGTCTGTATATATATATTATCTCTCCACCGTCTTCTTGGTCTACCTCGGGGTCTACGGTCATTTATTTCCTGAGTGTAAGCGAGTTTTGTTTCCCTATTATCTTCCATTCTTTCTATATGCCCCAGCCATTGTAGTCTATTAGCCTTCATGATACCAATGATTAGCGGGGACTTAAACAGATCATAAATGTCTTTGTTACTTCTTCTTTTCCACTCTCCACTTTGTGTATCCCTAATGGGTCCAAAGATGCGTCTTAAAACTTTGTTCTCAAAGGTTTGTAGCAAGGCTTCGTCTCCTTTCGTTGTACTCCAGGTTTCAGAGCCATACAGCACAACTGGTCTGATCAGTGTTTTGTATATTGTGATCTTGGTGTTACGAGATAGCGCCTTTGATTTTAGTAGATGTTGTAGTGCATAGTATATCTTATTTCCAGAATTGATTCTAGTTTGTATTTCTTCCCTTATGATGTTGGAGCAGTTGAAGATTGTACCCAGGTATTTGCATGTTTCCATTCTTTTAATGGAAATATTATCTATTTGTATGTGGCCAGAGTTTTTAGCCATTACTTCTCTTGAAATTACTATATATTCTATCTTATCTTGGTTGATAACCAGCCCCATCTGTTGGGCTTTTTCCTGTAAGTGAGTCAATATTTCCAATGTCTTTTGTTCATTTTCCCCTATAATATCTATATGATCTGCATAACCAAGCAGCTTGGATGTTCCTCCAATATCACATTCCTCCTTTATCCTCCTTACAACTTTCTCTAGAGCCAGATTGAAGAGTAGCGGCGATAGTGCATCACCCTGTTTCAAGCCAGATGTTATTTGGAAAGAGTCTGATTTCCTGCCTTTATATGTTACTATATTATAAGTATCTTCCATGCATAGTCTGGTCATGTTGATTAACTTCCTTGGTATTCCAAATTCCCGCATAGCATTCCATAGACTATTCCTATGGACACTATCATAAACCTTTTTAAAGTCCACAAAAATATTATGGAGATCTCTTTTATATTCCCAATTTTTCTCGGCTATTTGTCGTAAGATAAATATCTGATCTATTGTTGATCTGTTTTGTCTAAAACCTGCCTGGTAGTCACCTAATATGTCTTCTGAATATGGTTTTAGTCTATTTAGTAATACTGCGGATAGTATCTTATAGCTTACGGACAGTAGTGATATTCCTCTATAATTTTCACACTGGAACTTGTCTCCTTTCTTAAAGATAGGTATCAATAATGACTCTTTCCAGTCATGGGGTAATTTTTCAGTCCTCCAGATTTTTATTATTAGTTCGTATACTTTAGATGTAACGCATGGCCACCCGCCTTTATAAATTCAGCAGCAATTCCATCAGCCCCCAGTTGCCTTATTGTTTTTAAGTCGTGTGATTACATATAGGATTTCTTCAAATGCAGGTTCTTCAATTTTTGGTTCACACGTTAGAACCTCTTCTACGCAACTCGCCGTAAAAAAATCGTGTAGGGAGCCTGTGATCTGGCATGCGAGTCAAGTGACCAGCCCAGCGAATCTAATTCTTCATTAGTAGAGTGTGGATACTGGGCATGGACGCTCTTTCTAGGACTTCAGTGTCTGAGATCTTGTCTTGCCATTTAATCTTCAGTAACTTCCTAAGGCAGACTGTGTGGAAGTGGTTTAATTTCCTAGCGTGTCGCTGATAAACAGTCCAGGTTTCACAAGCATATAGCAGTGTGGATAATACTTTGTAGACTTTCAGCTTTGTTTGCAGGCTTATTCCATTTCTGTCCCATACATTCTTGTACAGTCTGCCAAAGGCCGCGCTGGCCTTGGAGATTCTTGCATTCACTTCATCATCAATTGTGGCAGCTTGTTAACAGTGCTGCCAAGATAGGTGAATTTGTCCACAACACTTAGTCTATGACCATTCACTTTGATATTCGGCGCAGTGTGATTATTCCCTGGAGCTGGCTGGTACATAACTACAGTCTTCTCCAAATTGATATTGAGCCCAAAGTTGGCACAGGCATGTGAGAAAGCTGAAACATTATGTTGCATGTCCGCCTCTGAGTTGGCGTATAGAGCGCAATCATCAGCAAACAGGAGCTCTATGACGGTGTCGCTGTCAATTTTTTAGTTTTAGCTTTCAGCCTTCTGAGATTGAATAACTTTCCATCCATGCGGTAGTTGATGTCTATTCCAATGTCGTTGTTCTCGAAGGCATTCGTCAACATAGCTGAAAACATGAGACTGAACAGTATTGGTGCCAGGAAACATCCTTGTTTCACTCCATTGGTGACAGGAAAGGGCTCAGACAGTTCACCGTTTTCCTGTACTCTTGCCTGCATGCCATCATGAAATAGCCGCACTATTTGGACAAACTTTCGTGGACAGCCATATGTTGCCATAATCTTCCACAGTCCTTCTCTGCTGACTGTACCAAAAGCCTTGGTAAGGTCAATGAAAGTGGAGAACATTTCGCAGTTCTGTTCCTGACATTTCTCTTGCAGCTGCCTTGCAGCGAAAATCATGTCAACAGTTCCACGTTCTTTTCTAAAGCCACACTGGCTCTCGGGAAGAAGACCTTGATCGAGATGGGTCGTGAGGCGATTTAGAAGAATTCTGGCGAGTATCTTCCCTGCAATTGAAAGCAAGGAGATGCCTCGGTGGTTGTCACAGGATTGGCGGTTTCCTTTTCGTTTGTAAAGGTGGACTATTGACGCGTTCTTGAAATCTTGTGGCATGGTCTCGTTCACCCATATGTTTGTAAAGACTTGGTGAAGCTGCTCTGTTAGGAACGGCCCGCCTGCCTTGTATATCTCTGCCGGGATGGAGTCCGGACCAGGTGCCTTGCCGCTGGAGAGTTGCTGGATGGCTTTGTTTACTTCCACTATGGTTGGCAGGTCATCAAGTGTATCATTGATGGGAACTTGAGGAAGGCAGTTGATGGTTTCATCGTTGAAGAAGGAAGTTGCATTTAAGATGTTGCTGAAATGTTCTGCCCAGCGCTGAAGGATGTCTTTCTTATCGGTGACCAATGTTCCCCCATTTACACTGAGGAGGGGAGCTGTGTCTGGTGATGTAGGACCATAGACCGCCTTCAGTAAATCGTAGAAGTTTTTCATATCATGTCTGTCAGCAAAGCCTTGAATTTCATCAGCTTTGCTGCTCAGCCAGGAGTCCTGCATGTGCCGAAGTTTCTGCGGCACTACTCTCTGAATGTTCTTGAAGGCATCTTTTTTTTTTTTATGTTGACTTCGGGTCATTCAAATGTGCCTTGAGGAGAAGATGTTTCTCGGTCAGTAATTGATTGATGTCTTCTGAATTTTCATCAAACCAGTCTTTATGCTTTCGGGGGGTTGGACCCAGGATTTCCATAGCAGTGTTGTAAATTATGTCCTTTAGGGCACTCCACTCTGTTTCTGTATCCTGTTTAGCTGCAGCATTGGGCTTGAGGCGGTCTTCCAGCATATTTTCAAACGAGAGCTGCATTTTCTTGCTGTTTAGGCGGGTGACATTTAGTTTTGTTTGCATTTTCACCCCTTGAGGACGCCGTGGTGGTTTGATGTGAATGTTTATTTTCGAGATAATGAGAAGATGGTCTGTCCAACATTCGGCACCACACATGGATTTTGTCACCTGAACGTCTTGTCTGTCACTCCTCCTGACGATGACATAGTCAATGAGGTGCCAGTGTTTCGATCGAGGGTGCATCCACGATGTCCTGTTTCTCATGGGGAGACGGAAAATTGTGTTGGTAATCAGGAGATCGTGTTCGGCACATGTCTGAAGAAGGTGGAGTCCATTGCCGTTACAGTTTCCGACTCCGTGCTTTCCAATAATGCCACTCCAAGAGGTGGTGTCCGTGCCTACTCTGGCATTGAAATCCCCAAGGTGTATAAGTTTGTCTCCTTTGGGAACAGATGTTAATACATTGTGCAAGTCCTCATAGAACTTGTTCTTGCCATCATCTTCATTGGTCATAGTTGGTGCGTAGACACTCACAATGGTTGCATGCTTCCTTCCATTCAGCAGGGGCAATTTAATGGTCATGAGCCTGTCGTTTATAGCCTTTAGAAATCCAGCTAGTTTGCCGACCAGGGCCGACTTAATGGCAAATCCCACACCGGATTAGCGTCTTTCCTCGCTTTTTCTTCCACTCCAGAAAAATGTGTAGCCGGCACCTATTTCACAGATTTGGCCTTCTTCTGCAAGTCGTTTCTCGCTCCAGGCTGCAATGTCGATGTTGTAACTTCCCAGCTCTCTCCCAATCAGTGCTGTTCGTCTCTCTGGACCCGACGCGCCGTCTCTATCAAGTAGGGTGCATACATTCCAAGTTCCGATTGTTAAGGGAATATGGTTTGCTCTTTTAGCTTTACCTGTTTTTTCTTTGTTTGTATGTCGACCTCAGTTTAGGGTACCCACCAACCGCGGCTAGCTGGTTAGGTAGTGATGGAGCAGACAATGTTTAGGGCACCTTTTCTAGCCCCTTCCTCATGCTATGGAGGTGAGCAGTGTGTTCCTATAAAGGGCTGCTCAGCCGCTCAGGGGGCTGCCGAATCCCACTGCTGCGGTGGTCAGTAGAAGACGACCATATGGCCTGAGCCGCCTGTGTGCAGGTCTGAGAATACGGCTGCCATCGTACCCACGCCTGCCGCTTCGCCGCTCGCCCATCGCCACAGGGCTTGGAGGTGATATATGACGTTGGATGAAGAATGACTTGCGCGATGAATTGGATTAAAGTGAGGAAGAGTTGCACAATTCGTCGACCTCACTCTCTCGCCTGAGTCCATCTGAATCCAGTGGCAGGACAAGTCGAGACGATTGGAGACGAATACAGGTGCAGTGGATGACCAGGGCGCTCTAAGTGCCTTGCCGTGCTCATTACGTTCCACAACGCTTTGCAGGTAAACGCCGTCTTGCCCGTTGAATCAGGAATAATTTCTTCCGCGCAGTCTGCCGGATCCTGTCTTCACATGCTGGGTAGGCATACTCTAGTTCACCGCTTGTTTTGACACCAAATCGGCTACCCGCGCCTGGTTTAGCCAGCTTCTCACAGCTGTTGCCCGGGGGGTGGCCGCTGTCACATGCTGACAGCTACTAGGAATCACAGGCGTGAGCTGGGTGTCAGGCTTGGACCAGTGGGGGATGGGTCCTGAAAAGGACATGAGAGATTTCATGAGAAATTTGTCAGCGTTGATCGAAGTTATGCATGTGCACGATACACATTTGTTCAGCCCTTCTTAGTTGCAAACTCAAGTGGGTAGCAAATGGCTTGCACGCCGCATCTGTTGTGCACCCAAGTATAATATGCATAGACTCTCTTTGAATCCTTTCCAATCTCTCCATCTTTGTAATAATATGGCTGAGAGTCAGGACACCCAGAGCATTCTCAAAAAAATAAATAAATTATAGAATTAAATCACACTGCATCACATGACAAACAAGAGGGCAAACGAATACAGCAGTATACAAACTAGACGAAGGAGAATCAAAGTACATTTATTCAGCCATCCGATTTCTTTCTATCTCTGTCAGCCTTCTCTATTCACTTACCCACTCACCCACCCACCTTCCTAGTACATACCTATTAGTAATCTGAGCGGTCTCTTTTTTATATAGAACGGCGCGCCCCCTAGGGAGATAACTCTAATCAGAGTATAAAAAAGCCATTGACAACACTGTTTATCGAGCCGAGTGATGGCGGTTATTAGCAGTAACATTTATTTGGATTGAAGCAACAATTAACATGGCCACTACCAACGCTACTTCGTATTTAATATTCGACATATGCGCGCTGATCACAATCTGCCTCATGTAATAATTTGTTTATACTGACGTGGCTCATGCATCATTATATTTTTTTTGGGATTTGCAGTCAGTCTGTGTTACTTTATTAATATTTATTTTAATAAAATAACATTTTTATTTGCTTAGCTTTGCTTTGTAACCGTATTTTAATTTTAATGATTCCTTTCAAATTATTGTCGACGAATCTATGGAAAGTTGTTTATTTTCTAGCAAAATCGATTTGCACCATATCGAGCATCTTGTTCAAATGTAATGTAGCATTTGATTTACCGCGCATCACGTCCGAGTGAGTGAGGAAAGATTAGGAACTGGCTAAAATACTAAAATGTTACTTTTATACAGGAAACTAGAGAAATTGCGTGTTTTACCGGGTACCGCGGCTTTTAAGGGAAGCAAAGAATAGAATAGCAACACACTGTAACCTACAATGCATGTTGTTAGAAGCAACTAGGGAGTGGTGTCCTAGGACTGGGCTACCCATTCCGTAGACAACTTTAACTGCAAAATCCAGTTCCAAATGTTGCTGTATGTAGCCGGGGCGCAGTGTTGGGATGAGCGCCCAACCTTGCTTAAATACCCCAATGGCTCGTGAATACATAACCTCTGCAGCAAAACTCCTGGCCTTCACGTGGCGGAACTGTTTTAACTAACAGGAGAAGGGGCGACGGTGAGTTTCTGGTGCCGAAAAATAAACAGTATGCTCTAGATGTGTATGCACATACATGCATGCACAGACATGTGTGTGCGCATGCGTACACATCTAAACTCGAGTGAGTCCACAGTCTGCTCTAGCAAAGGAAAGGTGCTGAAGACAGAGGCAACCAGCCAGGAGGTGCAGCACAGAAATCAGAATGCCATGCAATTACGCAAAATGAAATATGTCAACTATTGCTAAATGTTATGGTGCTCGCCCTGCTTTGGACTCCCAGGCAGGTGCAGTGCCGGGCCCTATGTCTCGAAAGGGTCCAGCCACAACTACTGGAGGTCCTTCTCAGATGTCTTGTGGAGCCAGGGGACCTGAGAATAAAACGGCTGGCCATACTAAATAAAGACTTAAAATAATGCACTGGAATGCGGAGGGAGTCAGCAACAAAAAAATAGAATTAGAAAACATCTTGGACCAAGAAAAAGTATGCGTATGTTACTTGCAAGAAACTCACCTCAATGAAAATATAACCTTCAAAATCAGAGGCTACCAGTGTTACTGATCTGACCGAAAGGACAGACGAAAAGGTGGGATACTGACCCTTGTAAAAAAAATAACATCCCTGCTTCCCAAATCGAAGTTTTCATGGAAGGGGCTGAGTATCAGACACTTAAACTTAAGACAGGCAATAGAGACCTACATCTGATCAACTACTACTGTCCAAGTGACTGCCCACAAGCACTGGACACACTACCATTAAAAGAAAAAATGATTGTGTGTGGCAATTTCAACAGCCACTCGCAAAGCTGGGGCTATGATCACATGGGCCAGAGAGGAGAGAGACTGGAAGACTGGCAGGATGAGAATAGATTCATCTTGATTAACAAGCCATCCGACCCACATAATTTCTACTCGAGATCATGGCACACTACAACTACAATGGACCTGGCTTTTCATTCACCAGAACTGGAACGGAACATTGCGCGAATCGTTGGGAAACAACTTGGTGGCAGTGATCGTCAGCCAGTCTTTCTAACTGTAGAAAATGAGCTTGTAAGTGAAAGCAACACCCTCTCGAGGTGGAACTACAAGAAAGCAGATTGGGCAATGTACAAGCATCGCACCAGCATCTCGTTAGAAACCTGAACACTGAGAAAGACATAAATAAAGTAGTTGAAGAGTTTGGGAAATGCATACTACAGGCAGCGCGAGAAATAGTACCAAGAGGAGCCCGTAAACAATATAAACCCTACTGGAGTAGTGAACTGGAACAGTTGCATAATGATGTGGAAGTGTGTAGAAAGCAAGCAGAGGCACACCCAGCCAAGAAAACCACAATAAATTCCAGCATGCAAAAGCCAAATTTCAAAGGGCCAAGCTGCAGGCTAGACGGAAAAGCTGGCAGGAGAAAATGGAGTCTCTGAACTTTGAAAGAGACACAAGGAAATTGTGGAAGCTAATAAAACAACTTAACGATGAGGGCACAGGGAGAAACTCAATTGCACTACATAAAGATGGAAACATCTTAACAAGAAAGCAAGCAGCTGACCATTTTAGGGACTCATTCACACAAGGTAACAATATCAAAATTAGTCCAGAGAAACGACAAGAGATTCGAGAGAAATGGCAACATACAGGACAGAAGGAAATAGTTAATGAGGTTCTGGAGGCACCCATCACAATCAGCAAACTGGAGCTAGCTATATCAAAACTCAAAATGAGAAAATCACCAGGAGCTGATGATATCTTCAATTAAATAATCAGGAACCTAGGAACAGAGGCCAAAGCAAAACTGTTGCAGTTCTTCAATAACAGCTGAACCTTAGGCAGTGTTCCACAAGCATGGAGAGAAGCAATCATGATACCCCTCCTAAAATCAGGGAAAGATAGTTCCATTGCCTCTAGCTACAGACCAGTTAGCCTCACCAGCTGGTTCTGCAAAAAACTGGAGTGCATCATCAATCACAGACTGCAGTGGTGCATTGAAAGTAAAAACATCCTTGTGCCACAGCAGGCTGGCTTTAGGCAGTACTACTCTACGGAAGAACAGACAACCTACCTCTCTCGAGAAATTTAGGATGCATTCCAAAAGAAGAAGGTGCTTGCGGCATGGATAGATCTGATGAAAGCCTTAGACAAAGTCTGGAAAGAAGGTCTGATGAAGAAACGGAGAAACTGCAAAGTCAATTGAAGAATGTACAAATGGGTGAAAGCATACTTGCACAACAGAAGAGCCAGAGTACAGACAGACGGACTCAAGAGCAAGAAAGTACTACTGAATCACGGAGTTCCCCAGGGTGGATGGAGTCTTGTCCTCCACACTTTTTTCTAATCTTCATCAATGATCTTGTTGCTAATCTACCGCATGGAAGTAAAGCGGAAATGTACGCCGATGACCTGGTTCTATGGAGCCCAAATGAACATGCATCAGTGGCCACCAGATCACTACAAAGAGTTGTAGATACATTTGTTGCATGGGCAAAAAGATGGTGTGTCAGCATAAACATATACAAGTGCAGCACCACTTTATTTACCCTCTCTCCAAAACAAAAGGCAGGGATCATCCAGATAAATGGAATACCCATAAGAGAAGATAAAGAACCAACATACCTTGGGGTAAAACATTTGATGGCAGGCTGACATGGAGAAAGCACATCAACAAAGCAGTAGTAAAAGCCAGAAGAAAAAAAGCTAAGTGGAACCACATATGGTGTTCTGCATAAAAAACCACACTACAAGAGCTGGACAAGGCGCAAAATCAAGCACTTAGAGTCACCACAGGAGGGATGAGATCAACCCCTATAGTGGAATTGGAGAAGATGAGGAGGACACAAGCACTGAAAGAGCGCAGAGATACGAAAACGCTTATACAAGCAGACAATCTCTTCAGCTTGCCAGGCCACTCTATGAAGAACAGATTTGAAAACCTAGCTATGGGGTGGTTGAAAAGAAGTAGTTTTGTCCACCAGGCCAAACGACTCTGCAGAGAAACCACCGATCTGCCCACAGTTGGTATCTCCCTAACAACTATTCCAGAACGAACTCCATGGAAAGATGAGCATAGACTATCATTACAAATCCAGACAAAAGTGAGAGGAATATTTGACAAGGAAGAACAGAACAGTGTGCATCAGAGAACAGCCACTCTCAGCTTCCTTGATGAAGAATACCCACAGGACCTCTGGATCCGAGTCTACACAGATGGGTCAGCACAAAATGCTGTTTGAAATGGAGGAGCGGGAGTGTACATAGAATACCCAAATAATACTAGGGACACAGCCAGAGTACCGACAGGAAAGTAATGCCATAACTATGATGCTGAAATTGAGGCAGTCAAGATAGCAACAGAGAAATTACTAAATACCAGCAATGGTATACAACCTGTGGTGCTATTGACATGCAAAATCACTACTCGAGGCGTTCCAGTCTGGGAAATTGCCAGTACTAAGGACACTACTTTCTGAACTTAGCAGTCAGCATAAGGTCACCATACAGTGGATACCATCCCACTGTGGAGTGCCTGGAAACGACAGAGCTGATCAATTGGCTAAGGAAGGAGCCAATGAAGAACAACCTGATGTGCCCATTACATACTACCAAAAGAAAAGAATGATCAAATCAGTCAGAAAGCCACCAAAACTTGCTCAAGATGACTACCACGTTATGAACAGACCAGAACAAGTCATTATTCTGCGCCTCAGAAAAGGACACAATAGATTACTCAACCACATGTATACAAAATTCAAGATTGGTGAAACAGACATGTGCACATGTGGATTGGCGTCGCAGACAGCAGAGCATATACTCCAAGACTGCCCAAAATATAACATATCTAGGCAAACCTTCTGGCCTAGAGAGATGACAGTGGAAGATAAACTCTATGGACCGCTGTGTGAACTAAAAAAGACGGTTAAATTCATACAAGAGACAACATTGCAGTTATAGACATATTTCAAGCGATCAAAAGAAAAAGAAGAACTGCAAAATCCCTCCAACCAAATAGTTAAAAGAAAATGAAAGAAAAATAACTCATCAAGCCATGAAGACTGGAGTTTCATCTCCTAGAAGTATAACATAACGCAGAGAAAGCCATAAGAAGTCTGGACCACAGATTTACCTCCTGTCAACTAACAAAATCTCTAGAATTTTGCACCAGGAATGTTTAAACTGTGTATGAATTGGGAAATAAAAACAGATGATTAATTTGGGGAACATATCAAGGAAGCCGCAAGAGATGAACAGATCCGAGAGCTTGGCTTGATTTGTTTGAGGACCTATGCTTCATATATATATATATATATATATATATATATATATATATATATATATATATATATATATATATATATATATATATATATATATATATATGCATGCTTGCTTGCTTGCTTGTGTTCGCTGGCTGTGAACTCCAGCGTGAAGTCCTGTATCTCGGATGAATACACCCTGTTGTCCAACATCAATGTGATGTCATACCGGACCTGAGGTTTGCGTGAGTATCCGTTGTCCCATGTCTGGCTTATTGGTGTGCAGACTGGTGGTTCCTCGCCATGCAGGCAGATACTCTCCAGCTTCGGAGGAATCATTGATCCTACTGATGTTAGCCAGGTCCCCGAAGAGACCTGTTGCCCAGGACGCACGACGTGAATGTGTCAGCAGGTCTTGGGCAGTATATATTCCGGCCCTGGTGCCTTGGAAACACCTCTGCGTCCCATATATATATATATATATATATATATATATATATATATATATATATATATATATATATATATATATATATATATATATATGATTTACTAGGCAGATTTAGTTTGCCATTGATCTCTGACTGAGAAGTCAGCAATTAAGTCCAGCTGATGAACATATGGAACGAAACTCACTACGCAGCCACCAAAAAAGAAAGTTTAATATAAACTTCTCAGTCAGATATATAAATCTCATCTCACCGCGCTTCTCTTGTACTTCTATAAACTTCTCAGTCAGATATATAAATCTCATCTCATCTCGTTCCTCTTGTACCTTGCAGCTTCGAGGTGAAGGATAAACAGTTGATAATGCTCATGTCTGTACTTCATATAATTTAGTACTCTTCTTTATGGCAGTGGCTGGGGGTTCATAGCTAAAGCCAATGGTCGACGTTTGGGGCAGGAGAGCCTGGCATATGATACCACAACATCCAGCTTAAGAATGGAGGTGGAGGCGGTCACTGCGGCTCTCCGCTGGATGGAGAATACGACACACACACACATCGTGATTGTAACTGACTCAGAAAGCATGCTGACGAGGGTGAGGATGGGCAGGCTTCGTGCGGAGTGGCTTGCTTCGCTTCGGAGGTCACGGGTGACAAGCATCGCCTGGATCTTTTCTCCGGGGCATGCCGGTGTGCTGGGAAATGAACAGGCGGCCAGATTGGCTGGCTCTGCAGAACTTGGTGGAGTATTGATACATGACATGGCAGACGTGGTTGCGGCCTTGTGGGAGCACGTGCACACCTCGGAGGAGCAAATAGTTTACCATGGTCTGGCAAGAATGAGACAGCGAGGAGTGACGAGGGGATCTGGCCGACGCTCAACGCTAAGAAGAAAGGCGAGACGGACATATAATCAGATTGCTACTGGTACTATTAGTGTTGGAACTCTTCGCTGGCTGCTGAGGATGGGGACGGAGCGCTTATGGGAATGCTCCGAATGCTGTGATGTTGATTCCTAAATCAATCAATCAATCAATTATGGCAGTGAAATCTGGTCAGCTTACTCACACCAAGAGTTTAAACAGCTTTCATATGCAGTGTCTGCTTCCTGCTGCCTGCAGCTGTATTTAGAACATAGTATGCTGGATTACGAATTGCATTCATTACCACAGAGCTGGCTTTGAAACAAGGAATTGTTTAAAAAATTTCTGGTGAATCTGTTGAATATTAATATAATGAAGTGGTAGTAATATGAATGGCAATAATATTTTCACTGAATAAGTCAACAAAAAAGACAGTGGAAAAGGTCAGTTTATAAGTAACAAACACATTGTGGCTATAAAGTTCTGTTGCTATTAATTTGTGGTTTTGAAGAGGTCATAGTTGGAAAATAAAACTTCTGTTCTGTGATCTTTCTGGCAAGATAGTCGAATGTGTGCCCATTAATTTTGTTAAGCATTTCTTTTGGGTTTGCCTTCCCTATCATTTGACTCACTTCGGTCTGATTATAAGGCAACAGTATTTTGTGTCTCGTTTATTCTGGTTATTCCTGTTAGCCTGTCTGGCTTTGGCGAGCCTGCCTGTTGCTTTGATGACCCAGCTCTTGGAGTGATTGAAATCTGCAAGTCATGTGACATCTGTAAGGTAGAGACATCAGCCTGTGTTACTAGGGCTCATGAGGGAAGCAAATAATGACACTGTAACCTAACATGCATTTTGCAAGAGGCGACTAATCAAGGTTGGTGTTAGACTGGCTACCTTATCCCATAGAAAACTTTAGCTGCAAAGTCCAGTCATGATTCCAGTCAAGGGGGCTGAGTGGTCTTGAGGTATATGTCCGCCTCAAGTACTGGAGGTCCCGGGTTCAAGCCCCGGTGAGGGCCGGGATTTTTTCACATGGACTTCTAGTAACAAAAATTTCCCCTGGTCTCTGGGTAGTGAGATCGGACACCCGTGTGTATTGTCCCCCCCCCCCCCCCCCCCCCGCGTTTCCATCCTGTTTCAGGATATTGCGGTCAACATCAGCATCTTTCAGCTGTATGTTGATTCCTAGGCTAGATTACTCTCATCAGCACGCCATGACTTTCTGAGCGACCGGCTCCATACTCTCATAAGTCACTGGTGCGACTCGAACCGCTTCCAATTCTCGTGCACTCACGTCAAAAACGAGAGTATTCGGGATTACGGAGAAAGCTGCTAACCCATCGGCCAGGGAGCCGGCTGTGTGTATTATTGCGCACGTAAAAAATCCCTTGGCAGTTGGAAATCAAAAAATAGTACCCTAACGGCGCTGCCCGGGCAAAATTTTGAGTTAAAAATCTACCCAAAGTATTTCAGGATCCTCGCCAGTGCTATGGAGTTTGTGCACTGAGTTGAGATTCTCTGGACTCAGGCTTGAGTTAGGAGGAGAACGGAGCACTTATGGGTTACACCCATGTGCCGTGATGTTGATCCATCGACTAAACTAAACTAAACTAAACTAAACTAGTCCAGTCATGAACAAGTCTAGAAGGGACTTTGATGTGAGTTGGTTGAGGGCCTGCGCTTCATTGGGATATGAAAGGCAGCAGGAGGAGATGGTAGAGCCAGGAGGAAGGAAACTGAACATTTAGTGCCAACTTTTCTTATTTAACTAATATAACTTGTCTCTTATTTCTCTCATTCACATATTTTGGCTGCGTGCAGTTTTATTGTTTATAAGCAAACTTTCACATCTCTTATTTTTATGTATTTGAGCAGTATAACTACATCTGCTGCAAGGTATTGCTACAATGGCATTGATGTGAGCAGCTCTGATTCCCTCAAAAACCAGTCATGCTCAACAAGATACATTAGTCTTTCAAAAACATTATTAGAAACAGACCAAGAAACATCGCCAGCTTACAGTACAATGAAGATTCACGATTTTGATGATGGCAGTTTCAACAGAGACAATCATGCAGAAAATAATTACCACTGCTTCATTTATCGATATGTGTTTGTACAAGCGCTCCCCAACGATTTCAAACATGAGTCGGTTCATATGGAATTTGGATGTGACTATAAAAATCTATGCCATAATAAAGATATGGGCATAGTTCTTTATCACGTAAGTAATGTTCAATTTTATGGGTAATATTTTATAAAGGCATTTTCTAGTGTTGTTTTATTTATGTGTTTTATGATTAAATGTCACCCTTACTGAAACATCCAAATATACCCATGTCCGCAAAACGACAGATAATAAACAGCATATTCACACCAACCCTATGCTGCCAATCTCAAACCTGGACTTTATCCAAATTACACCTTTGCAAAATCAACACCTGCGAAATGATATGCCTGAGGAGAGCTGCCAACTTAACAATCCAAGACAGAGTAAGAAATGCTATTATCAGACAGACTGGGATCAACACCTTGTGCCACATGTATTGACAGACAGAAGATCAAGTGGTTTGGCCGTGTTGTTAGAATGCAACACCAGCAACTACTATCACTGGCCTTACATCAAAGATAATCTGTGATGAGACCACGAGGATGTCCAAGAAGAAAATGGATTGACGACATCAAAGACATTGTACAACCACACGGAATGACACTATCCAGTGCTGCCCACCGGGTGCTGGAACGCAAATTATTACTCCCCACGATGCTTGACGGCAAAAGTGGAAGAAGATGATGATGATGGTTCCAAATGTTGCTGTATGTAGCCGGGGCGCAGTGTTGGGGGTGAGCTCCCAACATTGCTTAAATACCCCAATGGCTCATGAATACATAACCTATGCAGCAAAAGTCCAACTCCTGGCCTTCACGTGGCGGAACTGTTTCCACTAACAGGAGAAGGGGCGACGGCGAGTATCTGGCGCCAGAAAATAACCAGTGTGCTCTAGATGTGTATACACATACATGCATGTGCAGACACGTGTGTGCGTGTGTACACATCTAAACTCGAGTGAGACCACAGTCTGCTCTAGCAAAGGAAAGGTGCTGAAGACGGAGGCAACCAGCCAGGAGGTGCACCACAGAAATCAGGATGCCACGCAATTACGCAAAATGGAATATGTCGACTACTGCTAAAAGTTATGGTGCTCGCCCTGCTTTGGACCCCCAGGCAGGTGCAGTGCCGGGCGCTATGTCTCGAAAGGGTCCAACCCCAACTACTGGAGGTTCTTCTCAGATGTCCTGTGGAGCCAGGGGACATGAGAATAGAACAGCTGGCCATACTAAACAAAGACTTAAAATAATGCACTGGAATGCAGAGGGAGTCAGCAACAAAAAAGTAGAATTAGAAAACATCCTGGACCAAGAAAAAGTAAGCATATGTTGCTTGCAAGAAACTCACCTCAACGAAAATATAGCCTTCAAAATCAGAGGCTACCAGTGTTACCGATCTGACCGAAAGGACAGGCGAAAGGGTGGGATACTTACCCTTGTAAAAAATAACATCACTGCTTCCCAAATCGAAGTCTATATGGAAGGGGCTGAGTATCAGACACTTAAACTTAAAACAGGCTATACAGACCTACATCTGATCAATTACTACTGTCCAAGTGACCGCCCACAGACACTGGACACACTACCATTAACAGAAAAAATGATTGTGTGTGGCGATTTCAACAGCCACTCGCAGATCTGGGGCTATGATCACATGGGCCAGAGAGGAGAGAGACAGGAAGACTGGCAGGATGAGAACAGATTCATCTTGGTTAACAAGCCGTCCGACCCACATACTTTCTACTCGAGATCATGGCACTCTACAACTACACCTGACCTGGCCTTTCATTCACCAGACCTGGAGTGGAACATTACACGAATTGTTGGGAAACAACTTGGTGGCAGCGACCATCGACCAGTCTTTCTAACTGTAGAAAATGAGCTTGTAAGTGAAAGCAGCACCCTCTCGAGGTGGAACTACAATAAAGCAGACTGGGCAATGTACAAGAATCGCACCAGCATACTGGTTAGAAACCTGAACACTGAGAAAGACATAAATAAAGTAGTTGAAGAGTTTGGGAAATGCATACTACAGGCAGCGCGAGAAACAGTACCAAGAGGAGCCTGTAAACAATATAAACCCTACTGGAGTAGTGAACTGGAACAGTTGCATAATGATGTGGAAGTATGTAGAAAGCAAGCAGAGGCCACACCCAGCCAAGAGCACCACAATAAATTCCAGCATGCAAAAGCCAAATTTGAAAGGGCCAAGCTGCCGGCTAGACGGAAAAGCTGGCAGGAAAAAACAGAGTCTCTGAACTTTGAAAGAGACACAAGGAAATTGTGGAAGCTAATAAAACAACTTAACGATGAGGGCACAGGGAGAAACTCAAAAATTGCACTACATAAAGATGGAAACATCTTAACAAGAAAGCAAGCAGCTGACCATTTTGCGGACTCATTCGCACAAGATAACAATATCAAAATTAGTCCAGAGAAACAACAAGAGATTCGAGAGAAACGGCAACATACAGGACAGAAGGAAATAGTTAATGAGGTTCTGGAGTCCCCCATCACAATCAGCGAACTGGAGCTAGCCATATCAAAACTGAAAATGAGAAAGTCACCAGGAGCTGATGGTGTCTCCATGAAATGATCAGGAAACTAGGAACAGAGGCCAAAGCAAAACTGTTGCAGATCTTCAATAACAGTTGTACCTTAGGCAGTGTTCCACAAGCCTGGAGAGAAGCAATCATGATACCCCTCCTAAAATCAGGGAAAGATAGTTCCATTGCCTCTAGCTACAGACCAATTAGCCTCACCAGCTGTCTCTGCAAAACACTGGAGCGCATCATCAATCACAGACTGCAGTGGTACATTGAAAGTAAAAACATCCTTGTGCCACTGCAGGCTGGCTTTAGGCAGTGCTACTCTACGGAAGATCAGACAACCTACCTCTCTCAAGAAATTGAGGATGCATTCCAAGAGAAGAAGCTGGTGCTTGGGGCATGGATAGATTTGAAGAAAGCCTTTGGCAAAGTCTGGAAAGAAGGTCTGATGAATAAACTGAGAAACTGCAAAGTCAATGGAAGAATGTACAAATGGGTGAAAGCATACTTGCACAACAGAAGAGCCCGAATACAGATAGACGGACTAAAGAGCAAGAAAGTACTACTGCGTCACGGTGTTCCCCGGGGCGGAGTCTTGTCCCCCACACTCTTCCTAATCTTCATCAATGATCTCGTTGCTAATCTACCGCATGGAATTAAAGCGGCAATGTACGCCGATGACCTGGTTCTATGGAGCACAAATTAACATGCATCAGTGGCCACCAGATTACTACAAAGAGCTGTAGATACATTTGTTGCATGGCAAATAGATGGTGTGTCAGCATAAACACTGACAAGTGCAGCACCACCCTATTTACCCTCTCTCCAAAACAAAAGGCAGGGACCATCCAGATAAATGGAACACCCCTTAGAGAAGATAAAGAACCAACATACCTTGGAGTAACATTTGATGGCAGGCTGACATGGAGAAAGCACATCAACAAAGTAGTAGCAAAAGCCAGAAGGAAAATAGCCATCCTGAGAAAGCTAAGTGGAACCACATGGGGAGCCAGTGGAAAAATACTTAGCAAAGTTTATCAACAGAGCTACTGGAACTATTAGTGTTGGAACTCTTCGCTGGTTGCTGAGGATGGGGACGGAGCGCTTATGGGAATGTCCCGAATGCTGTGATGTCGGTTCCTAGATCAATCAATCAATCAATCAATCAACAGAGCATACGACCACACCTGGAATACGGGTCAGCTGTGTGGTGTTCGGCATCAAAAACCACACTACAAGAGCTGGACAAAGTGCAAAATCAAGCACTTAGAGTCACCACAGGAGGGATGAGATCAACCCCTATAGTGGAAATAGAGAAGATGGGGAGGACAAAAGCACTGAGTGAGCGCAGAGATACGAAAACGCTAATACAAGCAGAAAAGTTCCTCAGCTTGCCAGGCCACCCTATGAAGAACAGATTTGAAAATCTAGCGATGGGGCGGTTGAAAAGAAGTAGTTTTATCCACCAGGCCAAACGACTCTGTAGAGAAACCACCGATCTGCCCACAGTTGGTATCCCCCTAACAACTATTCCAGAGCGAACTCCATGGAAAGATGAGCATAGACTATCATTACAAATCCAGAGAAAAGAGAGAGGAATATTTGACAAGGAAGAACAGAACAGTGTGCAGCACAGAACAGTCACTCTCAGCTTCCTTGATGAAGAATACTCACAGGACCTCTGGATCCGAGTCTACACAGATGGGTCAGCACAAAATGCTGTTCGAAATGGAGGAGCGGGAGTGTACATAGAATACCCAAATAATACCAGGGACACAGCTAGAGTACCGACAGGAAAGTACTGCCATAACTATGATGCTGAAATTGAGGCAATCAAGATAGCAACAGAGAAATTACTAAATACCAGCAATGGTACACAACCTGTGGTGCTATTGACAGATGCAAAATCAGTACTCGAGGCGCCCCTGTCTGGGAAATTGCCAGTCCTAAGGACACTACTTTCTGAACTTAGCAGTCAGCATAAGGTCACCATACAGTGGATACCATCCCACTGTGGAGTACCCGGAAACGACAGAGCTGATCAATTGGCTAAGGAAGGAGCCAAAGAAGAACAGCCTGATGTGCCCGTTACATACCACCAAAAGAAAAGAATGATCAAATCAGTCAGAAAGCCACCAAAACCTGCTAAAGATGACTACCGCGTTATGGATAGACCAGAACAAGTCATTATTCTGCGCCTCAGAACAGGGCACAATAGATTACGCAACCACATGTATACAAAATTCAAGATTGGTGAAACAGCCATGTGCACATGTGGATTGGCGTCGCAGACAGCAGAGCACATACTCCAAGACTGCCCAAAATATAACATATCTAGGCAAACCTTCTGGCCTAGAGAGACGACAGTGGAGGATAAACTCTACGGACCGCTGTGTGAACTGAAAAAGACAGTTCAATTCATACAAGAGACAGCATTGCAGTTATAGTTATATTTCAAGCGAACGAAAGAAGAAGAAGAAGATGATGATGATTAAATGTAACCATTTCCTCAGTGTGTGCGTGCGTGCATTCGTGTGTGTTTGCGTGCATGTGTGTGTGTGTGCGTGCATGTGTGTGCGTGCGTACACACCATAGAAGTCTTCTTCTTTGTTCCTCTTTTGAGGGCGGTAACACCTAGTTATACACCTCTGCGGCCAATGTGTTCGACCTCTGCATATATTTGTCTCTAGGCAATTCTATCCAAGGTAGGTTTTACTTTGCCTAACAATTTTGCCAGGCCAGTTGCCTTACAGCAGGGGTCATCAAACTTTTTCACAGCAGGCCAGATAACTCACAAAATGACGAGCGCAGGCCGCATACTCATTCTGCCAATACTTGCGTCGGTCTCCGTGGCGAAGGTCCTACGGATGCGGTTCGTAATCCTGTATACTCATGTTCGAAACACAGCTGCATGTGATTTGGCAGCAGCCGCGTTGCGCTGGTTTTTTTACGCTATGGTATGGGTGCCGGTCGTTCAGAAAGCAATGGTAAACTAGTGAACGTAAACTTGCCAAGACATCAACAACAGCAAACAATTCTGGTGTTGACTGCAAACGTCCTGTAAAGGATATGCAACTAACTTTAACAATACTTGCAAGCCAGAACAAATGCTCTGGGGAAAAAAGACAAAAAAAACTAAGTTAATCATGGGTGAGTTGCGTGCAGTGCACACACATACAACAACAGACAACCAACATATTTATTTACTAAAAAAAAGTTATCAAAGAAGGCGGTGTTAGCAAAAAGATAGTTACATCAGACCTAGAGTGCACTTATCCAAATCTCGCACACAAAGCAGCAAAAAAGGTTAGTGAGATTTGTGAAACTTATATTTGGCTTTCAAGATACCATCAATGTTTGGTTTGGAATTGCTGCATCCAATCAACAGAATTGAATTGGTTTCAAATGTTCATTAGTAAATCTCTTTCGATGTGTTGACTCACATTCTTCATTTTTTGAAAATGTTTGCTCACAGACAATAGTTGTTACAAACACTGATGTCATACCAGCGGCAAATTTCTTCAGTTTCTGACACTCAAATAAGCAGCGGTAAAATTCAACAAGTTTTCCTTCTCTGTGCTTCTCTTTCAACAAGTCATTTGCTTTCAAATCAATGAGCTCCAACTGTAACTGGTACATCATCAAGGTTACAATCAAATGGATTCTGGAACAAAAGAATGTCACTCTCAGTTCTGTCAAGATCTGAAAATCTCTCCAAAAATGCTTCTTCAAGTCACAAATAATTTTTGTGTGGAAAATTGAGATTGACATCTTTGGCATTTGTAGCGCAATACTCTTTGAAACAGTGAAAATGATAAAATTCTTCTCCTTCCAGTTGTGCTTCAAAACAATGACAGCTTTCTTCGAAATCCTTTGTTGATTCCGTAGAGATTGCAGACGAGATTATCCTTTTCCAGAAGTTTTAAATTCAGTTCATTCATGTGGGATGTGATGTCAACCAAAAATGACAACTTTGACAGCCAGGTAGGATCTAATAGCTGTGGATCAACTCTATCTTTTTCAGTGAGGAAAACTTCTATTTCATTTCGGAGCTTGTAAAAATGAAACAGGTCTTTACCGCAGCTGAGCCATCTCACTGATGTGTGATAAGGCAGGTCACAGAATTCATAATCAATTTCTTCAAGAAAAGCCTGGAACTGACAGTGACTGAGTGCATGTCCCTGAATGAAGTTCACAGCAGAAACGACTGGTTTGAGTACACAAATATCTATATCTTTCCCACAAAGTGCTTACTGATGTATGATGCAGTGTATGAACAGAGCACCCGGAATTTGGAAATCTTCCAATTGAGTCCTGATCTTCCCCATCAGACCCTTCCTCACTCCAGCCATGTTTTTTCCTCCATCAACTGTAACACCTCGAAGCTGATTTCACTGAAGGTTATAGTCTTGCAAAATTTTTCTCACTTCCATGAAAATGTCTTCCAGTTGTTGTTCCATGCATGCTGCAAACGGATGCCAACTCTTCCGTTATCTGAAGGTCCAAATTGACACCACGAATGAACACAAGAAGTTGTGACATAATCGAGAGACAGTAGACTCATCCAGCGCCAGAGAATACCATAACAAGTTCCTAGATTTCTCGCGTATCTGTAGCACTATGTTCTCTCCAAGTTCTTCTGTTCTTCAAACAACTAAACTTGCCGAAAGGCTGATAGTTCCAAACAAATCGGCCTTCTCAGGACACAAATCATTTGCTGCTTCCATCATACACTCTTTGATAAATTTGCCGTCAGTAAACATATACATACCTATAAAATGGATGACTGGCAAAAAGAAGTAAATATTTCTGGAGCATCGGACCTGTGTTGACAGCCGGACGCTGTCATCTGGGGGAGGGAAAGATGCGTGTGTGTGTGTGTGTGTTTTTTTTTGCCATGGAAACCATGGTAACGTCAAAGCGTAGGTGATGCTACCACAAGCCCGGGAAGGACTTGGGATGACACAAAATAAGCAAACATTGCAATAAACAAGAAAATCTACATACAATAATTTATAATTGAAAATAGTAAATTGAAGACACATAGCAGCCAAGAGGTCTCCACATGTGTCAAGATCTCCTATTATTCTAAACATAATGTTTACATTTAAATTGTATCACAACGTCTCGTGTTCCATACGTTATATCAAACAAGTTCAAATACTGTCGGTGGGCCAGATGAAATGACGTAGTTTGGTGACCCCTGCCTTACAGCATACTCTTTGTGATTTCTATTTGCTGTGGGATTTTTAATGTGTACAGCTGGGGCACGGACCTCCTGTTTTCACCCGTATCCAAAAAGGCTAGGTGTCTGACCTCACTAACAAAAAGATCAGGAGAACATGTGATATCATTACTCTTACCTGATCCTTGGGTAGCAGATATGATGTTTAGTGTTCTTGGACAAGAAATAAAAAGCGGTTGCAGGTCCGCATTGCCGAATGGATAAGAACGGTGTTCTTAAACATCCGGTGTGCTGATGCCGAGGTTAGCGGTTCATCCCATACACTGGCAGCTGGACTAAAATGTTGACCTGTCGTCTTTGACTTGGGGACGTAAATTACAAGTACACTGTTAATAGGGAAAGCAAACCCACGTGCAAAATTCAGTCCATCACTACTATAAAAATAGTGTATGGACTATGCTTGAGTTCAAAGGGAGCTAGCGCCAAAAAAAGAAAAGAAAAAAAAAAGCGATGATTTTATGTGGACATTGCGCACATTACAAGTACCTCAGCAGCTGGATATTGTAACCGGATGGCTAAATGAATGCCTTGCATGGAAACATGGACAAGATCTGTGGAAGGGGGCTGCGATCATGTCAGGATAGCAGAAGAAAACCTGAATAGATATCACTGGAGATCAACTTTTACACTCTAGGAGATTAAAGACATTGCTAGGTGATGTCTTCTCTTAAAATGTAGACAGTGTTCACTTTATTTTTAAACATAGAATAAAAGATTACTTGTTGTCATACTTTGTCTATATTAACAATGACATGCTCTTATCGGTAACATATTTAAACAATTATAGGAAACCATTGAAACATTTATGTTGTACTGAGGCTTTATTTATAGGTACATACATTGTGTGTGTATGTGTGTGTGCTCGTCCGTGTGTTGCCAGGGCCCATAAGGGAAGCAAAGAATAGAAACATTGTTGCCTTTCATGCATGTTGTAAGAGACGACTAAGGAGGCTTTGGGCTGAGACCTAGTCTACAGTCTATTGGGACTTCTGGTCCCCAACATGGCGGATAGGCATTTAAACCGTTAAGGCCCCATGGAGTGTTTACGCTTGTGGCTATGGTTTGCATTCGCATTTTCCTCATGTTGAACTGGTAGTGCATGGTTCTGTTGCCCTGCTACTGAGTGCATGGCGCGACACTGTGAGCTGTGAATTTCGCATGGAATGGTTTTACATCTGTCTGTGGTTGTTTGTAGCATGAACTGCATGTTTGGAGCGATGGCGGCCGGCTGTTGACTGGTTTGCCTTTTCTGTTCATGAGTACATTTTTCAGGAGACTCCTGGGAATTTTCGCTGGAGCTACGGAGTTCGCGCTTTGTGCTGCACTTTCGGCAGGTCGCCCTGTGGAAAGAGACCTAGCCATACGGGGTAAAATCTGGGTCAATGAAGTCTTTCTGGTGACTGCCGTTTCCATCAATGATGAACTGTGTTTTTCGTGGAGGACTTTTGTGTTGGCATTCTGGCGACGGCATTATGCACAGTGTACCTGTGCGGGCTGTTGGCTTGCTGATACTCCTGTCTAGTCCATTGTTCACATAGGGCAGTGAGGAGCATTTTGTGTGATATTCACTGGCGCAGGAACGTAGCATAATGGAGATGACTGTGAGGTTTGTTTGTTAGGGTTCATCTTTCAGAATGTACACCCACTTAAGAGGAATTCAATTAAGTATATGAGGAATGTTATCAGGGTATCCCAAAGGGGATGAGTTCCTATCCTCTATCAGCCTCTTTTAGAAGCCAATTATATGGCCATATTTAATTAATATAATATAAATATAAAAATAACGAATTAGTATAAAGTATGTAAAGGTAAGCTTCTTGGGAAGGTGTGGTGACACGGACTGTTGCCACTATCCTTAAAATGGATGCTCTTTTCTATCACTTGGGAAAAGGTGCTAGTGTGCAGGTGCCCGCCCTCAGGTGGTCTTAGGTAATATTCTCATCTGTGATGTATACACAGTGTCAGGTCTTAGTCAGATATGACTGAGCTACCGTATGACAGTAGACGGTACTACCTGCTTTCTGTCAGCGCCGAATGTTGGGCGACGCTTACCAAACCCAACACCCCACATTGTGCCAACGGCTTCGGGCGGAAGAGTGCAATTGGGAGGGTACTAGCCATATCCTGGTGCGAGGAAATTCAACCCAAAGACAAAATAAGTCATTGCAGGGCAGACCAGGCCCTAAGCCTTGGTTGGCAGCTGGTCTAGGATCGAAGCTCCGACAGGCGGACAGTTAGAGCATTGCTTTGCTGATCCGGCAGCTTCTGCAGCTTGTCTTGTTCCAGATGTATAGGTGTTGACTTTCCTCTGGAGTGAACTAGGCAGGCCGATAGAGGGATCATGCTGCGTGGGCAACACATGGTTTCTTTATTTTAGCCCAGGCTTTGTGCTATGGAGAGGCAATAACTCCATCCCTGGTCTTAACCGGTCTCGGAATCAAAGCGAGAGGCAACTGTTACGGGTTATAAGTCCTTGTCAGTTGGCGTAGACATGGGGCGCCACGCGTTGCCTCTGACGGTGGGAGACATCTACAGGTGTCACTGATCAGCTACCGCCCGCCTCAAGCTGGGCAGCCCCCGGCCAATTGGGTGCTGATCCGCCACAGCCTGCCTGCTTCAATGGGTGCTTGGGGCTAGGACAAAATCTGAATCGCAGGCTGTAAAACCAATGCACAAGGTACTAATAAAAAGAATAATAGAAACCTCAAGCTGCGGCTTGCAACCTGGAATGTGAGAACCATGTGTCCAGGATTTTCCACTGACTTGACAAATATTGACGATGTGAGAAAAACGGCTGTGATTGATGCTGAACTCAATCGTCTTAACATTGATATTGCTGGCCTGCAGGAGACTCGCCTCGCTGAGGAAGGGTCACTCAGGGAAAACAATTACACCTTTTTTTGGAAGGGAAGAGGGCAGGCAGAAAAAAGGCAACACGGTGTGGGCTTTGCAGTGAAGAATTCGCTACTGGGAATGATTGATATCCCAGCTGGAGGTAATGAAAGATTATTATCACTGCGCTTGGCAACCTCTTGTGGATTTGCCACCATTCTCACTGCATATGCACCGACACTCACTTCCTCTGATGATGTGAAGGATACGTTCTATAAGCAGCTAGACTCTGTGATCAAGGCAGTTCCAAAATCTGACTACATTTATATGCTCGGTGATTTCAATGCTCGTGTGGGCAAGGACTCTGACATATATGCCAGTGTGCCTTGGAAAATACAACATCGGTTGCATGAATAATAATAAGTAAAGGCTGCTGGAGCATTGCACTAGAAATGACCTATGTATTAAAAACTCCTTTTTTAAAACAAAAGAGATGCATAAGGTCACATGGAAACATCCAAGATCCGGCCATTGGCATCAGCTGAACTTCATTATCACACGGAGACAACATCTGAACCATACATCATTAACTCGAAGTTACCACAGTGCTGACTGTGATACAGATCATTCTTTGGTTGTTGCAAGGGTTAGACTGAGACCAAAGAGAATCTACACAGCTAAACAAGTCTAGCCCCAGGATTAATATTATTAACACTCACGATCCTGTAAAGTGCTTTGAATTTCAACAGCAACTTGAGGACGCTTTTAATGATACATCAGAAAATTGTATAGTAAATGATAAATGGAGTAAAGTTAAGGAAACTATTTATAAAACAGCGGTAGGGGTTTACGGCACTGTGGATCATAAGAGGCAGGACTGGTTTGCGGCAAACAGCCAGATACTGCAGCCCTTGATTGATAAAAAGAAGATAGCTCTCTTAAGAAACAAGGAAAGACCAACGCGTAATACTCTGAGTGAGCTGAAGCAAGCAAGGAGGGATGTACAAAAGGCTGCCAGGCAGTGTGCGAATGACTATTGGATCAAGTTATGTGAGTCCATTCAAATCGCAAGTGATAAGGGAAACATCAGAAGCATGTATGAAGGGATAAAGAAAGCCTGTGGTCCAATGATCAAAAGAAGTGCACCACTGA
The DNA here is from genome assembly GCA_963921405.1 of Cepaea hortensis. Taxonomy (NCBI): domain Eukaryota; kingdom Metazoa; phylum Mollusca; class Gastropoda; order Stylommatophora; family Helicidae; genus Cepaea; species Cepaea hortensis. The sequence goes on along the minus strand of OY992877.1, from coordinate 98,954,724 downwards.
AAACCTTGACTGGAGAAATCATCACTGATAAACAGCAGATGGATAGATGGGTCGAGCACTATTTAGAGCTTTACTCAAGTGAGACCAAGCTGGCGGATGATGCCCTCAACGCCATAGAGGCCCTGCCAACTCTTGACCACCTGGACACACTTCCCACTATAACAGAAGTTAAGTGTGCTATAAATGAGCTTGCATCTGGCAAGGCTCCAGGTAAGGATGGGATTCCAATAGAGGTGATCAGGAGTGGGCAAGACACCCTCGCTCTACAGATCCACCAGCTAATAGAGCTATGCTGGCGAGAAGGACAAGTCAAACAGGATTTCAAAGATTCAAACATCATAACGCTGTACAAGAACAAGGGAGATCGGAGCGACTGCAACAACTATAGGGGTATCTCACTTCTGTGTATTGTTGGGAAAGTATTTGCCAGAATTGTCCTGCGCAGACTTCAAGTCCTGGGAGATCAAGTCTACCCCGAATCACAGTGCGGCTTCTGTCAGAACCGGTCTACCATTGATATGATATTCTTATTGCGACAGATGCAAGAAAAATGCTGGGAACAAAATCAGCCACTGTTTATTGCCTTCATTGACCTCACAAAGGCATTCGATTTGGTCAGTCGTGAGGGTCTGTTCAAAGCACTAAAGAAGATTGGCTGTCCACCAACTCTTCTGTCCATTGTGGAATCGTTCCACACAGGCATGAAGGGTATAATCAAGTTTGATGGCTCAACTTCAGAAGAGTTTGAAATCAATAGTGGAGTTAAGCAAGGTTGTGTACTAGCCCCCACCCTCTTTGGGATATACTTTTCACTTCTACTGAAATATGCCTTTCGTGATCAGGATGACGGTATATACATTCACTCACGCTCAGATGGTGGCCTCTATAATGCTCAGAGATTGAAGGCCAAGACCAAAATTAGCAGGGTACTAATCAGAGAGTTGCTTTTTGCGGATGATGCTGCGATTACGACCCACTCTGAGGAAGAATTTCAACATCTACTATCTGCATTCTCCAATGCTTGTTCTGAATTTGGTTTAACAATTAACAAAAAGAAGATACAGATTATGTCACAAGGTGCACATGGTGTACCATCAATCTTTATTGACGTCGCCGAACTGGAGATAGTAGACCATTTTACATATCTAGGATCAGAGGTAAATAGCAAATTATCCCTCGATCAGGAAATCAACATCAGGATTGGCAAGGCAGCAACAACAATGAACATGTTAGCACAAAGAGTCTGGGAGAACAGGAAGCTTACTGCCAAAACAAAAGTCCTTGTCTACCAAGCCTGTGTCCTTAGTACTCTTCTTTATGGCAGTGAAACCTGGACAACTTACTCACGCCAAGAGAAACGTTTAAACAGCTTTCATATGCGGTGTCTGCGAAGAATACTTGGTATTAAGTGGCAAGACAAAATCACAAATACTGAAGTATTGGAAAGATCAGGTTGTGTGACGGTGTATTCCATGCTCAGTCTTCGTAGACTTAGATGGCTAGGACACGTTAGGAGGATGGATGATGGTAGAATACCAAAGGACATCTTTTTTGGTGAATTACAGACGGTTAGGAGATCTCAGGGTCGGCCTCTACTACAATACAAAGATATGTGTAAGCGGGACATGATTGATACAGGCATTGATAATGCACAATGGGAGCACGTCGCCGCTGAACGTGCTGCATGGAGGGCACCTATCAGAAATGGAATAAAGACAAAGGAGAAAATAATTTGCAGATAAAGCACACACAGAGCGTGAGAGACGTAAGATGGTGTAAAATGGTGGAAATGACCATGTTTTCACATGCGCCTACTGTGGGCAAACATTTGCAGCAAGAATTGGCCTTACCAGCCACACTCGCCACCGCCATGGATCGTAGTTATTGCCATATGACAGTTATTAAGCCTTTTTGAAGCACAATGTACCAAACTATCGTCTGTCAAGACGGAAAGGTGCCAATGATGTATACACTTAAAGAGGTATGTGATGGACTAGACCAACAATGTCAGTACAGTACTTTAAGAATCACTCAAACAATTGTATTGGAACATGAAGTGTAATAAATCATAAAGTATGAGAACAAAGTATGGTTTTCACATGGAGCACATCTCTGGAAGAATTGGCATTCTGTTCATATGACATATCAACTGTTGTGAATGCATAATTGTAGAAAAAAAAACAGTTGAATCCTTCAAGATACAGCAATAATGTATATATGCATCAGAAGTAAATACCACAGAAGTAAAAGGATATTTCTATCTCTGGTGCAGCTGATATCAACCGGTAGGTACTTCGGTGTATCTAGAATTCTAATGGATGAAAGTCTCCTCCTTGGAGCCAGTTTTCTGTCAGAGGGTCATCTCCAATGTGAGTGAGGTATAGTAGAGTTCTTCTGTCAGTATCCAACATCTGGGGTTCTCATGGGTCTCTTGGGTTAGATACTTGAAGAATGGGAGTGGTGAAGGATGCAAGGAAATATTAGTTAGTTAGTCTTTCCTCTTGCGCCCAAGGCGGCGCATAGGGCAGAAGTCATGGCTCTCCATGCCTGGCTGTTCACTGCCACCTGTTGTAGATCTTGGATGTTTATTTGGCAAGGAAATATGCTGAAATAATATTTGGGCTGGCAAGAGTTGGACATGATCATACTAACTTTCCTGCCCTCAGCAACCAAGTCCACATCTTCAGAACAGTAGGCTTCTAGTTACACCGCCCATCTGATGGTCCAAACAAAATATAACTTCATAAGCATTTGATAACATTCATATATCAGTAAAGCATAAAACATGTCAAGAAAAAAAACAAGAAAATAAGAGGGTGAAGGAGAATGGGTCCACCCATTGGTGAGATCACCTCCCTCTTCTCTTTATAGATGGCATTCAATCCATCATCTCATGCTGTAAGGTCCTGATGGGATCAACTCTTGATGAAACCAGGACATTAAAATAAGATAGTCATAACTTTAAGACCAGGGAGTCTGATTGTGACCAGGTTATCTGGTTGTATCAAAGTAAGTTGATTCAAAGTCATCAGTGATGTAGCAGACATGTTGGGATGAAGGTAGGTTGGGGTAGAGGTATGTTGTGATTAAGATAAAGGCATATTGGGTTGAAGGTGGGTTGAGGTAGATGCATGTTATGATAGATGCATGTGAAGTATGTAGTGACATTTCCTAGTAAATCAAATCAAATCAACTTTATTAGGGTCACAAATTGGGCGCGCAGGCCCGTCTTACATTCGGCCCTTCCAATCACTCGTCTTTCATTCATCAAGAGCATTATATATTTACATAGGAAGAAAAATAAACATTGTGAAATGAATGTTGTAAACATAAACAAGACAAATTACCATGTTATGAGGCCCATCTCCCACCTATCCATACATCACCCCACCCACACAACACCCCCACCTACCCACACACACGCGCACCAAGGGACACATACATACCCCACCAACCGACCCATCCCCCTCCCGCACATTCCCCACCCACACACACTGCCCTCACCTGTTCCCCCAACCAAAACACACTCGCCACCCACAAACATTCCCTCACCAACCCACACATCCTCTCCCCATCCACACCTCAAACCACCGATCCCCCAGCCACATCTCCATTGACCACATATAGTAAGTCAGAGATAGGTTGAGACTAAGCTTGTCTTTCCTTCCTCTGGGTTAGGTTTAGATCTCAAATGCCTCTCATCATCATCATCATCATCATCATCATCATCATCATCATCATCATCATCATCATCATGTATTGATATAATTGCCTTTTTATATCAGAGGGAAAGATTATAGCTTATCCTCCCACCATAAGTAATCTTCATTAACCATCATCTATTGTACAACAATCACAAATGAGAATATATTTGTCTCCTGAGTTTATGTGAGAGCGTTTGTAAGAGTTATAATCCTAACCTGCACAGCCATGAAGCAAATCCACTCTGACTTCTGAGGTACTTGTAATTTACGTCCTCAAGTTAAGGATGAGAAGTCAACATTTTAGTCCAACTGACTGATGTAGGGGTTGAACCCGCTACTTCGGCATCAGCACACCTGATGTTTAAGAACTAGCGGTCTGATCCATTTGGCCATGCTGACTTCCATAGTTACATATGATCTACATGTTTTTATCTTTGGTTGTAGGAGGTGGTTAATGGATCTGATGGCCAACTGTTCTGTTGTAATACAGAGAATTGCAACAAAGTTAGTGAGCTTCCTCACTTGCCAGCAGAGAATAGAGTATGTTACCATGGCACCGACAATAAAACAGAAGCTGTAACTGGTTAGTGAGATGATGTTTTATTATTCATAGTTATTTGTATTCTTTAGTGTATTTATTATGTTTATGTTGTTTTAAATTAGTATCTCATATACTGACAACCACTTTGAGATAAGGTGAATTCCTACTGTCAAATTCTGTTTCAAATCTGTTTTCACCACTAATGTCTTATATTAGATTCAGATTGCTTTTATTACTATTTCTGATTCCACTTTTACATATTTACCCAAATTTAACCCACAAAGGAAGTAAACCATATTTGTTAATTATGTTTCATTAATTGTAAGTTCTATACGGTGGTCAAAATTCTGCAAACAGGAATATTTACTATCTACAACTTGTGATCATTATTTTGTTGAGGAAACCTACACATTTTCACATACAGGAAAAGGTACTAAAAGCGACGTTAATGGTATCATCTTGTGCCCTGCCATCTGGGGTAGCCATTAATGTTTCTCCACAGATCTCAGTCCATGGTATTCTGGATTAACTTTGTTAACCCTTTGAACTCGACACGCCGGTATACCAGCTTGACGTACTGTGTATCAGAGGCCCCTACGAGCGGGTATACAGGCTTCCATGTGTTTTCTGTTTAAATCTCACTGTTAATCGGCAACCAGCCAACCAATAAGCTTCTTGCAAAAGTCTTACTTCTCCTGGAGCATTCAGAATGTCAGCCTGGTCCATGGCTCGTCCGCCTTCCACAGTAGACTTACCTGCAAGCTTGTCAGCCCACTCATTTCCTCGTACACCCGCATGCCCTGGCACTAAAATGAAACTAATCTTTGCCAGCCGAGGCCTCTTCAGAGACAGCAGCCACTCTCTTTGAATCCACCCCATCTCTATCTTCTTGAGCATGCTCATTGAGTCACTAAGGAAACATGCCCTACTGAATGTCTGTGTCTCGAGCCATGTTATTGCTTTGCTTACTGCCATGGCTTCCTTAGTCAGGTTACTTGTGGTCAAAGCAAAAGCACCAGAATCTTCCTTCACAATTCTCCCTCCGGCCTGAGCCGTAAAAGCCCATGAACTTCTCACTGGTCTAATGACTGATCCATCTGTGTAAATGACAGCATCACCCTCCAAAGAATTCTCGAAGATCAAAGCCTGTACTTCCACCTCCTTAGCAGCCGGATTTTCTGGTCTGCATGTTCTGTCTTTCTGTCTAGTTGGATGCAAACTGAAAAGGATGTACAGAAATCTATTGGCATTCGTACCCACTCCTTGCCAGGTTCTGAGTCCTCAAGTGAACACACCTGTTGAAGAATGTCTTCGGCTTGACCCATCCACGATTTTCCTCTTTTTAACCTGCTGCCCTTTACCTTCTTAATTTCACTGTGCAGTGGGTGTTGTGTTTGCATTGACTTTGAGGTACGTGCTCTGCAAATCCGTATTCTGTCCTCATTGGTTGGAAAATTAAGAAGGTAGCGCATCGCCCTGCATGCTGTATCTATTGTACATCCAAGAGCAATACACATAGCTTCATTCTGTATCCTTTCCATCCTTTCCATCTGCTTACGGCTGATAGTTAAGATCGCCATCACATACTCCATAACAGACAGGACCAGATCCTCGTAAAGGAGACATAGATGGCGCTGCTCACAGTTTGCTGCCACCATTACCCACATCACAGCCAAACCTTGCTTGGCCTTTGTTATCATCTGGTCTATGTGCTCATGATAAGCAAGACTTCAATCAAAATGTATCCACAGGTAGTGCATAATAGGCTAATATTGACTTACTTCATTATCAATCCTTATGGCAGCTTGTTGTTTCCAATATATGTTTCTTTACAAGTCTAAGGTCTTTCCCATCAAATTGTAGATCAGAAAGCATCTTTATCATGTTGACATGTCTTACTTTATTGTGTAGTCAATAAACCAAAGATGTAGGTCTTTGTTTATTTCTATAGAGCCTTCAATTAATGTATATACATAGCATTTACTGTACCCTTGCCTTCTAAAAACCCACATTGTTCTTCACCTATTTTGGGTTGTATTTTCTTCCTTATTCTTTGCGTGATAATTCTTAGCAAAATCTTCGTGATGTGGCTCATTATAATAATTGTTTGATGTTGATCACATTCCAAGGCTCCTGATTTCTTTGGGATTGCAATAAATATAAAATTACATAATTCATGACATTCAGAAATAATGATAGCTCAAACTGGATCACAAAAAATAAAAATAATACTGGGAGATTTTAGTGCAAAAGTAGGAGAGGGAAAAATAGAGGATATAGTGGGGAATTATGGTTTAGGTACAAGAAATGAAAGAGGAGAGAAACTAATAGAATGGGCAAATATTTATGATGTGATAATTGGAAACACATGGTTTAAACACCATAAAAGATGGCTATACACACGGAAAAGCTCAGATATAAAAATGTGCAACCACATTGACTACATACTTCTTAATAAAAGATTTAGAAATGTGTTAATTAATATAAAGACAATGCCTGGTGCTGACTGAAATAGTGATCATGTACCACTATGTGGACAAATAAAAATAAGATTAATTCATTGGCACCTTGCCGTCTTGACAGACGATAGTTTGTGCTTCAAAAAGGCATAACTATTACCCACGGCGATAGCAAATGTGACTGATAAGGCCAATTCGCGCTGTAAATGTTCATCCACAGTGGGTGCATATGAACACATGGTAATTTCCATCATCATGCACCATCTTACGTCTCACACGCTCGGTGTGTGACTTATCTGCAATAATTTTCTCCTTTGTCTTTATTCCATTTCTGATGTTTGCCCTCCATGCAACACGTTCAGTGGCGACTTACTCCCAATGTGCATTATCAGTGCCTGTATCCTGTAGGTCGATCCTGAAATCTCTTACCCATCTGTAATTCACCAAAAAAGATGTCCTTTGATAATCTACCATCATCCATCCTCCTAAGATGTCCTATCTATCTAAGTCTACGAAGACTGAGCATGGAATAAACTGTCATACAACCTGATCTTTCCAATACTTCAGTATTTGTGATTTTGTTTTGCAACTTAATACCAAGAATTCTTCGCAGACACCGCATATGAAAGTTGTTTAAAAATTTCTTTTGGCTTCGCTGCCATAAAGAAGAGTTCTAAGGACACAGGCCTGATAGACAAGGACTTTTGTTTTGGCAGTAAGCTTCCTGTTCTCCCAGACTCTTTTTCTTAATCTGTTTCATTGTTGTTGCTGCCTTACCAATCCGAATGTTGATTTCCTGATCTAGGGATAATTTGCTACTTACCACTGATCCTAGATATGTAAAATGGTCTACCATCTCTAGTTCCTACGCCAATTGACAGGGACTTATAACCCGTAACAGTTGCCTCTCGCTTTGATTCTGAGACCGGTTAAGACCAGGGACAGAGTTATTGCCTCTCCATTGCATAAAGCCTGGGCTAAAATATAGAGACCATGTGTTGCCCATGCAGCATAATCTCTCTCTCGGCCTGTCTAGTTCACTCCAGAGGAAAGGTAAAACCTCTACATCTGGAACAAGACAAGCTGCTGGATCAGCAAAGCAATGCTCTGTCTGTTGGAGCTTCGATCCTAGACCAGCTGCCAACCAAGGCTTAGGGGTCTGCCATGCCATGACATTTTGCCTTTAGGTTGCATTTCCTCGTACCAGGGTAAGGCTTGTACCCTGCTACCAGGGTAAGGCTTGTACCCTGCCAATTGCGCTCTTCCGCCTGAAGCCGTTGGCACAATGTGGGGTGTTGGGTTTGGTAAGCGCCGCCCAACATTCGGTCGCACGGCAGCTCAGCCATATCTGACTAAGACCTGACACCAAAGCTAAATTACAGAGTATAAATGAACAACGGGAAATGTTAAGGGACTCCATTCATCAAACTAGCAAAGAAATATTACCGGAGAGAAGCCAAAAAGCTAAGAAAAAATGGACGAATGAAGAAATAATGCTGATGGACAAAAGGAAACAGAATAAAAATGACAAACAAGAATATACTAAGATAAAGAAAGAAATAAGAGATAAATGTGTGAAGTCAAAAGAAAGTTGGTTAAACGGGCAATGCAAAAAAATTGAATTAAATTCCATTAAAGATTAAAAAAATATGCACAGACAAATTAGTGAGCTTACAGGAAGAAAAATAAGAATAAGTACAGGGTGTTTGAAATCAAAAACAAGAAAGATATTATTGGAGGAAGGTGCTATAATGAAGAGGTGAAGTGAGTATATAAGAAAATTATATAATGGAGAAAGGGAAGAATTAACAGAAGAAAGTAAATTAGAAGGCCCACCTATTCTAAAAGAAGTCGCTGACGCTATGAAACATATGAAGAAAGGAAAAACAGCTGGGCCAGATGAAATCATAATAGAAGAATTAGAAGTACCAGGAGAATTTGGAATAGATATTAACCAAAATATTGAATGATATTTACAGCAGTGGATAATTACCGAGCGATATGCTGAAATATGTATTTATAATTATACCAAAAAGACCAGGAGCAATTGAATGCGATCAACATCAAACAATTAACCTCATAAACCATGTCACTAAACTTCTATTCAGAATTATAATGAGAAGAACAAGAAAGAAAATAAAAATGGAAATTAGTGAAGAACAGTATGGTTTTGTGGAAGGAAACAATGCAAAATATATATTACAAACACTAATAGAAAGGTCAATAGAGACACAGAAAGACATATATTTGTGCCTCATAGATTGTACATGCATTTGATAAAGTAAAACATGATGAACTGATTAAAATGTTGGAAGATTTCAACATTGATGTGAAAGATTTAAGAATAATAAAGAATATTTACTGGAAGCAAGTAGCAGCTTTTAAAATGGGAAATAAAGAGGGTAGTTACGAACAGATAAAGCTATGAGTACGACAGGGGTGTATCTTGTCACCAGATCTCTTCTCCCTCTATAGTGAAGTAATAATGAGAGAGATCAAAGAGAAGCCAGGAATACTAATCGGAGGTTATAATATAAACAATATACGCTATGCAGATGACACAGTATTGGTGGTGGATAATGCAACAGATCTACAACAATTGTTGGACATTGTAGTAACAGAGAGTGCACAGAAAGAACTCTCCTTGAATATCAAGAAAACAGTAACAATGGTTTTATCAAAGAAAATGGTGACACCAAAATGTGACATAGAAATAGAAGGAGAAATTCTTAACCAAATGGATAATTTTAAATACCTAGGGGCACTTATAACATCAGATGGAAGATGTACAACAGAGATTAAGAGCAGAATAGGGCAGACAAAAGCCACATTTCAGATAATGAAGAGTATCTTGTGCAATAAGTCGCTATCAATGAATGTAAGAAAGAGAGTGCTAAAATGCTATATAGAACCAGTTTTGCTGTATGGCAACGAATCTTGGAATGTAAATGAACAAATTAGGAAGAACTTAGAAGCAACAGAGATGTGGGTTTAAGACGAATGTTGCGAATTCCTTGGACTGCCAGAGTAACTAACAACGATTGCCTGAAAGAGGCTAATGAAACTAGAATACTACATACAACAATAAGAAAGAGACAAACAGCTTTCTTTGGTCATGTGATGAGAAGAGAGGCATTGGAAAACATCATGACAAATAGAAAAATTGAGGGGAAGAGAGGCAGAAGCAGACCAAGAGAAATGATGCTGGATGGATTGAGACGGTTGCATGGAGGGATATCATCAGCAGAGTTGATCCAGAACATCAAAGACCGAGATCTGTGGAGAGCCATGAACGCCTACGCCAGCTGGCAGGGCACTTGATGATGATGATGACATAATTCAAGAGGTATATCTCCAGTTTCATATATTGTGTTCAGGTCAGCATGGCCGAATGGATAAGAACTCGTGTTCTTAAACATTTGCTGTGCTGATGCTGTATCATCATAAACGTCTTTCACATAATCTGACCATGCATGTAAAATCTGATCTTTGTCTATTATGATATTGCCATCTTTGGTTTTTAGGCATCCCGTTGATGTGTGTGTGCTTTTATTAGTGATGTAATTAATTCTTTTGTGCATTAATTTGGTATTCCGGGTGTTGTGCAGCTAGGATACAAATATTTAATCACAGGTCTTGGATGAGTAGGAAATTTGTTTTCAGATTTTCCAGTTGTTTTTAAATGTACATATTTCTGAAAGAAACACCAACTAATCATAAAATTATTCCAAAACTATGAAACAACTGCAAAACCCATCCATTTCCCTTTAACCCTTTACAGGGCAGAAATTTTTTTTTAGCTCTGAATGGGCAAGATTTTTCAGGTTCTGTAATATTTCAGGTTACGTTAGTAAAAACATCACATATAAGGTGTTAGTCAACAGATTTTAGTGAAATTAAAAACAAAATGGAGGAAAAAGCATGCAGATTATTTTACTCACATGAATGTTGCCGCTAATCCACACATGAACACAAATATTTACAAAATACAACATATTGTTTGTGATTGTCAATCTTATACACTATTTACAAACACTCAGAATCAGAATCATTTTCTTCAAAGTCCGATAGATCCGAAGTATGTACACTGCCCACTCTGGTATCACTGATATCTAGCTGCAATTCATAGTCATCTTCGTGCACTTCAGTGTCACTTAAATTGAACCCAGTGAACTCTCCGTTATCACTTTAAGAATAATGAAAATCCATTTTGAAATACAAAGCAAAAAACCCCCCAAAACTATTAAAAAATCCGTTCAAATTCAAAGTACACACTTGCAAATGGCGGCCACATTGTCAAGCTATCGACAAAACCGAAAGTAGGCAATCGGAAGTCTCGGAAAGCAGCGAGATCGTGTTTTTAAAATGCTTAGTATTCACACGCGTTTTCGCCCGTTTTGCCCATCCACGTGTAAAGATTCTTCTGGCCATTGCTCCCGGTAAAGGGTTAATTTGGTGCATAATACATTATCTTCTACTAATCCTAAGGCATAATATTAAATTAATATAAAGTATGTGGGTGCTAATGTTCTGTTATGGGGTTTGATAATAATTCCTTCCACAGCATAAAATAATTCTGTACTTAGTTAAGTTGATTCATTCATAAAATACCATGTTATAATAATAAATTTTGTTGCGTATCCCTTACGGGATGTTGCAGTCAACACCAGCATTTTCAGCTGCTGTTGATGTACTAGGCAAGTGTTACGTTCAATAGTTTGCCATTGGTTTCAGAACGACCGGCCCCTATACCTTTTTCGAAAAAAACCAGCACCGCTGTGTTTCGAACCCGGGCATACAGGCTCACAAACCGCGTTCGCAAGCCCTTAGCCACAGAGACCGGTTATAACCACCAGTAAAATATGAAAGTTTAGTCATTTTGAAATAATGGAGTGTTAACAACTTTCATGATGACATTTGTTATAAAAATAATTACAACTATAGTGACTCTTGTGAATCACCATTAAATTACTCGCAGACATTTCAGGGGTCAAAGCCAACAGGCTGGGAAACATTGAAATATGTAATTTCATGATTAAATGTACAGACATTCTCTTCAATTGTATTCTTTAATTATTGATATTATCGTTATTTATTGAGACTATCTGGTTTGCTGTTATTTTATATTATGTGCAGCTTTCATTTGTGCTGCATGATAGTCATTTATGAACATGATTTGTAAATAAAATTGTTATTGACAGCTCAAAAGGTGTCATGTGTTCATCCCGACATCATGTGTGCAAAGACAACAACATATTTCCCAGATGGCAAATTGGAAAGCTACTTTTGTGACAATGAGAAGCTCTGTCAGGATAAGATGTTGCCTGGGTCATTCAGATCATGTTATAAGGTATGTTACGTAAGGCTACCATTTTTGTTTTGCCTTTTTAATCTATTTAAGTGACCTCCCTTGGAGCAAGATAGCGGGACATTTTTTCGTCCCTTAGAATGGAACGTGCTTTTGCCTAAATGTTTGTAGTTTAAGTGTGTTTTTTGAGGTGGAATGGAGTTCGGATCGTGCAACGGAGTTCGTGCAAGCGCACCCGGACTCCCCTCGGCATATCATCAGAGCCAAACACGACGACCAGACGACGACTGGCAAGGACACAGCGTAGTAAAAGAGCAGGCACACGCAGAACGAGGTTAAAATGTGACAGATTGGGCATCGGACACGCTCGAGTACTGTACCGGAAATGTGCATCCTTTAGTCAACGCCGACCCATTCGTGAAAAACTACTCTACGGAAACGATATTGTGGTCTTACAAGAAACACAGCTCGGCGACGGAACAGTCAATGTCGCGGGGTTTCAGGGCTTCTTTAACAGGCGGCACCTCGGACAGGCCATTCTGGTCTGTGACAACATACTGGTGTCTGAGATTGATATGTCTGCCTGGAACAGTGATGGCCTGCAAGTGCAGGCATTAAGAATAATGACGCCAGTGCAGCTTGTAATCGTGAACGTTTATGGGCGTAATGGGAAGGTTGACGTGCAACAATGGTAGAGTTTGTTCTTTATGGATGAAAGGCACATAATCTACTGTGGGGACTTCAATGCCAGAGGCAGTCAATGGGAGAATAGCATCACCAATAGATGAAGATCTGGAGGATGCCCTGGCATCTGCTGCCCTAGTCTGTCTGAATGATGGGAAGGTCACTAGAATGGCCACTCGACCAGGTGATTCTGACAGAATCATTGACTTGGCCCTGGTGTCGCCCACCATCGCACCAAGCTGCCGGTGGGGCACACTGGGATACCACGACAGTGACCACTATCCTTGTGTCATCCTGATCGAGAAAGACAGGGCCAGGAGTCAAAGAAACGAGACAAATGCCTTCCCGTATGAGAACACTGGTCAAGATGCCATAAGCAAGATCAGAAGAAGAAAACAAACTTCCTCCTGCAGGAGACAGGAAAGATGGTTGCAGCCACCATGGTGGAATGGAGAGGTCGAGAAGGCATGGCTGGGAAAGAGGCAGATTGTCAAAGACTGGCAAAAAGCCAGAAAGGCTAACATGCCACAGGGTGAGCTGGCGAACCTGAAGACTGAGGTCCATAGGACGATGACTTTATTCAAATCCTGCGCCAAACAGGCTAAGGCCGAGGAATGGGATGAGTTCTGCATGAAGGTGTGCTCTGAACGATCTCTTATGACATTCTGGCGCCTCCATAAGAGCATGAACAGTGCTGCACAACGTAGGGGTCCTCCAGACTTTTAAGGCACAGACCTCACATGGAAAAAGTCGGATGCGGATAAAGGTAAGCTCTTCTTGCATGCTACATAGAGCAGACTGACCAGAAAGACGAGCCCACCAGACAGAGGACTACAATGACACTCTCTCAGTTGTGCGAGGGGGTTGGGACAGACGAAGAATGTATAATTAAGCTGAGACAATACATGCAATGCTCAAGAAATCACATAACACCACCCCAGGTCCAGACTGCATCCAATATGGTGACCTACTGGTGGTGTCAGATGACCGCTGCCAAAACTGAACAACGACCATTCCAAGATTAGCGGCTACAGAATTATTACGATGCAGAACACTGCTGGCAAGCTACTGGAGAAAATTGTAGCACACAGACTTGCTTGTGACTTGGAACAACTCAGCTGCTTCCCGCCCACACTTGGAGGATACAGACGTAACAAACAGTCATGGCTGAATGCGACAGTCTTTGCTCAAGATGTTTACGAAGGATTTCAGGTCAGAGAAGAGACATGTGCAGCCGCCATAGACTTAGAGGACACACACAATAGAGTATCCTTCAAGCACTTGATGCAAACCCTTCTCAGACTGAAAGTGCACCCTCACTTTGTACGATGGATAGCTGCAGTCCTGCTCCAAAGGAAGGTGGTGCTAAGATGTGGGAGTTGGTCTTCTGAGCCGAAAACGAAATATCCAGGATTGTCGCAGGGTTTACCACTGTCATCAGTACTATTCAACGTGTATACGGTGCCGATCACTGAACAACAGTTGGACGGGAGGGATAGGACTCTGCTGACAACATTCTCGTGTATTGACAGGGTCGAGATAGACAGGCGGTTGCCAATGATATGCAGGGCGAACAAGATCGATTTTCCTCATGGTGTGCTGATACCAGTGCTCTTGTCAGCCCTGTGAAGGCATCGGTCACATGATTCTTCCTAAACAACTATATTGTGAACACAGACCTACTGGCAGTGAGATTGGATGGGAGCATTTTGAGTAGAACCCAGTTGATGACATATCTTGACGTGAGGCTTGATCATAGCCTGTCTTTCAGAGATCATGTTGATTATGTCATAACGAAAGCTCGAAAAGGTTTGTCAGCAATGAGAGTCATGACGACTGCCAATATTGAGCAAATACTGCTAATATTTCTGTTACAAGGACTGGTGCTTTCACGCATCGAGTATGCCCTGGCTATCCTCACTGTCAGCCCTACACAGATTGGAAGACTTGAAAAGGTACAAAACGAAGCCATGCGCATCATTTTGGGCGGTACGAGAGACACCAGCTGTGTAGCAATGAGATACCTCCTTGACTTCCCGACAATGAACCACAGGATCAAGATCTGGAGAGCTCGTGCATACTTGAAAATAAGTGCAGATGAGCAGTACCCTCTGCATGAAGCTATATTCAGAGAAAAGGGTGACAGGCTAAAGAGGGGCAAATCATGGATGGGTCGGGTGGAAGATGTCGTCAGACAGATCCGCAGTCTTACCAGTATCAACCTCGGCAAGGAATGGGTGTCGGTGCCTCCAGCTTTTAAGTGCACTTTCTCCTGCATTATCACACTTGACAGACGGTGCAGAGAGCAGAATCCTGCCGTTGTCAATGCAGAGGTCAACGCACTCATCTATGAACTCTCAGCCCCGAAGTGCTTATCTATACTGATGGATCTGTTGTAAAGCAGCAGAGAAGTGCGTGGGCATTTAAAGCACGTTCAGCGGGCCGAACCGTTCAAGAATCCAGTGGTGCCCACTCCATGACCACAAGCAGCATGACGATGGAGGTGACGACAGTAAGAAGGCTTTCATATGGCTAGAATCACAGCATTATACCAACGTGTGTGTACTGAGTGATTCAATGAGCATGATTCAGAAGGTTGAAGCTGGATCTATATGTATACAGTGGACTGAGTCGCTGCGGAAGTCTGTTGTCCGTAAAGTCACCTTCATCTTCGTCCTGGGACTTGCGGGAGTCGAGGGAAATGAACGAGCTGATAAATGGCTGGCTCTGCAACCCCTGCAGATGGCCAGCCCATGGATTGTGCCGATGTTATTAATGTCCTTAAAGATATGTCGAGAACAGAGGATTTTGACGTCAGTGAATCCACATCGCTGTCCAGGATGAAAGACTTGGGAGTAAGAATCGTCCAGACGCGAGAGGTACATTGGGAAAACGAGGTGCCTCGTCAACCAACACAGAACTGGCACTATTTGCCACCGGACGCTGGTAAATATGCTGGGGGAGAATCTGAGCACCTATGGACCTGTCCGGAGTGCGTGAAGATACCCCAACTGAAAACTGATAACTGAATCTTTTTAAATAGAAGATTGCCTATCTGAATATCAGATGTGTTTAATAACATTGAATGAGGTATGTGCCTTGAACTCAAAAAGTGCTTTGTACTAATACAGCTGGGGATGAATTGTACAAAATAAGGAACTCTGAAGATGTTATACTTCCACTGAAGATGTTATATGTCTACCTATAGAAATTTATACTTCCGCTGAGGATGTTATATTTCCACCTGTAGTATGTTATATTTACATCTGTAGGATGTTATACTTCAACTAGGGATGTTATACTTCCATCTGTAGGATGTTATACTTCCACCTATACGATGTTATACTTTCACCTGTAGGATGTTATACTTGCACTGATAGGATGTTATACTTACTCTTGCACCTTTAGGGTGTTACACTTACTCTTGCACCTTTAGGATGTTACACTTGCACCTGTAGGATGTTACACTTCCACCTATAAGATGTTATAGTTCCACCTGTAGGGTATCAGAGATGCCTAGCCTTCCTTGTGACATCCTAATTCTTGTAGGACATGAGTATTTGATGTAGGATTTTCTCTGTGAGATAAATTAGTCTGAATAATTATGGGTTAATTGTTTTCAAAAACTATACAGACATGATAGCTGGTTACAAAAGGGATATTTAAAAAAAATTGTATATCCAGAAGAAAACAAAGCAGAAAATTAAGTAGAAGTGATCCCACCAAGAATACTTGTAAAAATAAGCTCCTAATAGTGGCCTCCCATTATAGGGACACCATTGAAAAAATCTGAGAATAGTAAGCTAGAAAGTTCTTTTACTGGAACCCACAGGGCAGGTGGAATAGAAGGAGATCTAAAGCAAAATCAGAAAGGACAGAAATGAATACTATGTGCAGGACATGGAGCAGACTGCAGGAGATAGCAAAAGACAAGATAGCTTAGCGTGAGTTGGTTGAGAGGCTTTTCTCCATTAGAGGATAAAGACCAGCAGCAGAAGATGAAGAATACTGGTCTCCGGTGAAGATTCTTTGTCAATTGTAAATTGTAAACAAAACATTTGAGGATGTGTACAGTTTCATACATACTTACATACACATACAGTTGATGTAGAATTAATAATTCACAGCTTTCTTTCTTCTGCTGACAGTCACTGGTTGACAATACGACACAAGAGCTATGCTGCTGTGATACCAACTTGTGTTTTGCGCCACCAATTCCTGAAGGCAAGAGCGTGAACATGAACACATATAGCATTGAAGACACCAGAACCGTGGACAGTCTGGCCTCAGAGAGGAACGACAAGTGGGCTCTAACAGCCTTGGTGATTGCACTTGTGTTTGTCACAGGGATTGGCGGTGGAGTTTTCATCACTGTGCTATGTAGAAAGCACAAGAGGCCACGGCCAGACCCGAATGTCATTATGCAATATGAACGTCTGTCTGCCTCAGATGTTGATGTGGAAGATGCTGTGATTTTGTAGTATTGCTACCAGCAAATTATGTTGCTTCAGGATGAAGTCTAGTATATGTTTGCTACAGTAACTTGTTTGATATTGTATGACTCTCATGTTCAGTATTTAATACAATTTAACATGTTTTGTAATCATACTAATCATGCTAAATCACACTAATCATGATTTTGTATGCAGTTTTTTCCATGAAACTTTTTATGGGACAAAGCACAATATTACCAAGGAAGAATGCACATATCTTTATTAGCTGATATTATTATTAACTTGTTACATAATTCTGTCCTTTATCTGTTAGTTACTATATTGTGTTTGTGGTTAATCATTTCAATATATATTTTAATGATTCAATTTCTTTTACACCGAACTTAATTTATTGGTTGTATACTCAGGATAGAAACAGAAGAAGATAGTCAAATAATGAACAAATGTACTTTTTTATGGGAATAAATGCGTCCATTTGATATAGTGAATGTGAACATTTTTGTTCTGCACTGTACACTTTCATAAGATTTACTGTAAAAGAAGATAGTCACCCAAGACAAGTCAGACAAGAGAAACCGTGTTCGACTGATTTCTGACATTTTGTTTGTTTCTTACATTGGTAACCACTACAAGTGTATATACTAGATGAGTAGGGATAAAATAGATCACATTATTGCTAATACCAGTGATGGCAATCCCAGAAATATTGATATTACTATTGATCACATTCATGAGTTCATTCTTTACTAGTCACCAGTGTTAATGTATGTTTGA
This sequence comes from Cepaea hortensis, assembly GCA_963921405.1. Lineage (NCBI taxonomy): Eukaryota > Metazoa > Mollusca > Gastropoda > Stylommatophora > Helicidae > Cepaea > Cepaea hortensis. Next base: position 98,936,800 of record OY992877.1, on the reverse strand, counting down.
AACGTATGTTTGGGCCCCAAAAATTTTTATCTTTTCCAGTAAGTTGACTACATTTTTGGAAATGACCTTGGTGTATTGGTGAAATATGTTTGGGAGGTACAGGCTTATAGTGATTTGTGCACTTGCTTAGCAGGAAAGTGGTCCAAATTCAATCCCCATCAGTGGCAAGATATTCTTTTTGCTGACCAGAATCGCAGTACTGTTGACTCATCCTTGTAAAATGGGTACTGGAAAATTTTCAGAAATTTCTGGGAATTGTCAGGGAGAAAAAGGCAGATGGAAGGAAACTAGACACTCCACCTTATTGTGGTACAGCCTAGCATATGTGAAGGTTTCAAACATCACATCCCATTGGAAGTATCTGTCATTTGAATGATCCAGTAGAATTGATCCAGAAGACCAAGGATCAAAATCTGTGGAGATACATGCATGCCATGTGTCAGGACAAATGATGATGATGCATGGCTGAGATCATGATTTCTGACAATGGGAGAGTATGTATAGCTTGATGTATGATCACTGAGGCTGAATATTATACACAATGGTATGTGTTGTTAAATATATGATGGTCGAGGCTTATTAACTTGTAATATATGTATGGTTGATGATGTACAGGACATACTTACTAATTAGCTCAGTGGTTCTCAACCTTTTTTGGCCCATGCCCCCCCTTCACCATATTTCCTACCTAAAAATCTTTCCCTCACTACACAGTGTACGTAATAATGGAAGCTAAATTTAATAGCACATACTAAAACAAGTCTAGACATCCACATAAAACTTGATTTGGGGGTCTACTTACTTTATAAAATGAATTTTAGAAGGGTGAGACTACAGAACCGTACAGTATGAAGGGAAAAACAATATCAAGTAATCGGTTGTTGTATTAACGCGATCTTGAAATAATCTTAATTCCACCTCTGGAAACTCTAAAATTCCCCCCTGGGGGGGAATTCCCCACCGGTTGAGAACCACTGAATTAGCTGATATATGAGTCACAATGTTATTCATATGGTAAATATCTGTACATAAATAATATAACATGATAATTACTTGTATGACTTAGAAACCCATAGAAGTGCCAGATATTTCTTAACAATGAACACTTGGATTTAGAGTCAACTAGTTTTTATTCTTTAAATTCAACTCTGAGAAATAAACTTGGAAATTACTGGCTAAGGCACAGCCACTATTAGAGATGGGTAATGTTTTTTTAAATATGGGGGAGGGAGGGCCCACACTTCCATGGGTGAGTGGTTGTACACTCACTTCCTCTAATGGATTGCCGAGGTCCACTCTATAAAGCGACTAGTAAGTGAAGCCAGTGTCTGTATATTTTCTGCAAATATATAAAATCACATGATCTTATTTTCCTCTACACCGGAAGAGCAGAAAAGAAACAACGAAGAACAGATAATATATTATTAATATTTAATCTTGGGATAGTTAATCCACTGTTTATGATAGATTTGAAACATTCTTTCATGTCTGCATTTTGTAGTGTTTCTTTTTATTCAGATATTGCTTTGCTGCTTCTCCTCTAAAGTGATCAGTATTTTAACTATGGTGGTTAGTGCACTGGTTTACCAACACACTGAATTTGGGCTCGAGCCCTCTCAGTAAAGGCAGGATTTGATATTTTCCTACATACACAACTCTGGAAGTGTTCGCAGTTTTGTAAAATGAGTGCTGGGTAATTTTAAGAATAAATTTGTAATTTTGTGAGAAGGTAACGAAGAAGGGAGCTGATAAATTCATCTTGCTATACTATGGCTTAGCCACTCCACCAGACTATGTCATGAACCAGCATTTGGGAAGGACTAAACGACCAAGGCTTCACACTCCTATGGCAGTTACTATGTACACATCACCGTACACACATTATACCCAACCAAGGAGCCACTGGCATTGTGGTCAGCATGCTTGCCAGCCAAGACAGTGGTCTACATTCAATCCCCAGAAGAGGTAAGATTATTTTTCCAACCAGTATGGCACTTGGATTGAACCAGCCTCATAAAAATGGATATCATACAATTTTCAGAACATTCTGGGAAGGACATATGACGAGGAAGGATTTCAGTTTGGTATTTACGAAAAAAAAATAATTTGGCCTTGTTCAACCTGCTCTACAGTGTTGGTTATAACTGAGGTCTTGGTTTTTAAAAAAAATGTGTATTACATTTCCTTACTTTGCTCTCTTTTGAGTTAGTCCTAAACAGGAATAGTTATACTTTTGGAAAGAAACTGGCTATCCCATCTTATATTTCTTGGCTTAGAATATGATATGGCCTAACACTGCACACCTCAACAGCAGTATAGCTTTTGGGACTACGTTTTATACAGATTATATACAACTGTAAGGAAGATACTGTGTTCTTTGGTCACGTAGCGACATATTGTAACAACAGGAAAGATAAGCAATAGTAAAGGTGGAGAAGATGAAGAGAAATACTGCTGCATGGCCTAAGACAGTGGATTGGAGGGATGACAATAAAATTGATCCAGAACACCAGTGACCAGGATCTATGAAGACATATGAATGCCTGCCATTTGCAGGGCACAAGTTGATGATGATACACATTTTAAATGCTAACAAATATTTATTGTCTTGTTAATTTCAGTCACATTTTGTCTCATGTCCGTGTTGCAAAATACGAGCACACGATGTTGTGTTGTGCTGTTTCTGGTGCAAAGATGTATTGTCAATGTTGGTGCAGTTATGTACATTTTAAAATAGGTGCTGCAAATTTTTTACATGTTTTAGTGCTGTTCCTGCTTTGAAAACTTGGAAGTTACCCTGTAAAACATGTTATCAGTAGAGTAACTTGTCATCCCGTCCATATAACAGAGTGATATTGTTATGACGAATTCTGTTTCTCACGTAATGCATTGACAGACGTAGCGTTTTGTGACTAATAGTTAAAAACATAGTAATGGATGAAACAACGTATTCAAGGATGCTTGAATTAGGAGTGATGCATGGATATGGTAGATAGAGTAAAATCAATGCATTTACCACAAGGGGTCATTGGAACGATTAGCATCTACTTCTTGTGTCATTTGCTATGGGATTGCCCTGGAGTGTTATGCAGATTCTTGAATCAATCAAAAATTGTCTTTAGCTATCAGAATGTGGTGTTTTGAGCCCATTGATAGGGTGATATTGTTAGTGGCACATTCTGTTTCTCACTTAACGCATTGATTGACATAATGTTTTATTTAAGCCATTTCAGACATCCTATTGTGTTTACACACAGAAGCCACAAACGATATGCTGCACGATTTATTGCCTGGCATACTTAGCTGCATCTTGTCAGCTGCATATTGCAGAATTATATATCATATGAAGTGAATAGATGAATCCTATGTTGGCTACAATACATAACACACATGTTCTCTTGTACTGTTCGAATGTGGAGCAATCTGATCCTGCAGTAATCACGGAGTTACTGTGAAATTTTTCTGCCAGCACAATCCCGGTTTTAAAAGGCTAATTGCTATGGCCTCGATGTATTTGACTAATCGTTTGTTGTTCATTGAATACAGTAAACAAACAAACGATTACTCAAATACATCAAAACCATAGCAATTAGGCATCCTGCAGTATGCACCTAATGAGATGCAGCAAAATATGCCAGGCAATAAATCAAGCAACCTAATGTTTGTGGCTTCTGTGTGTAAATTCACTACAGGAATACATTGTTTTGAATAGCCGTTGTTTTGTTGAGCCCATTGACACAGTGATATTGCTGTGGCAAACTTGGTTTCGCATGCAACACATGGACAGGCCTGGTATATTTATATAACACATATCAGATCTAACCATTGTGTTTATTGAGCACCTTGATAGAAATGCTGTTGTAATTTGTTTACATTACTGATGAAGCTATTATGTTATATTAACCCACTGAAAAAACCTAGCCAGAGTGATTTGTTTAAATCCATGATTGACAAAACCATTGTATTGTATTTAACCCACCGAAAGACCTAGCCAAAATTGATTTGTTTAAATCCATGATAGACAAAACCATTGTATTGTATTGTATTTAACCCACCGAAAGACCTAGCCAAAAGTTATTTGTATGCAAAACAATTATGGTATGGCATGTTGAACTTATTGACAGACATATATGGTAATTTTCTTGTCTTACGAGACATGTTCTGTTGTTGTTTAATGTTAAGTATGTAGTTTATTGTTCTGAACTTATATATATATATATATATATATATATATATATATATATATATATATATATATATATATATATATATATATATATCTTTGTCAATATCAAATGATGTAGGAAATAAGAGAAATCATTACTGAGGTAGGATATGACAATGTAAAATGAAACAAATAGGTATGTCTAGATCCTGCGAATGAGGAATAACAGACACAGTGTAATACTTCACATGCCTGAGTTCATTGCAAGGTATGTACATTAAGCCTACTTTTGTTGTCTCTCTTTCTCTTAATCTACAATTACCTATTTATTTTAATTTACTTAATAATATATAGGTTTAGCTTATGGAGAAAGTTCCACAGTTAAACTGTGGAAACATTGTGTAGTTTCCCTTTTTAGTTCTATCCAATATATAGAGATACATATTAACCCTTTACCAGGCAGACGTTTGTCTGTTTTGTAGCCCTGAACGGGCAAGAAGAATTTTGAGGTTCGGTAAAATTTTGGGTTACGTTAGTAAAAATATCACATATAAGTTGTTAGTCAACAGATTTAAATCAAATAAAACAGCAAAATGAAGGGAAAAGCATGCAGAATATTTTACTCATGTGAATGATGTTGCTAATCCACACATGAACACAAATATTTGCAAAATACAACATATTGTTTGTGATTGTCAGTCATCTATACGGCAATTTACAAACACATTTTCCGAATCATAATCACTTTCTTTAAAGTCCGACTCACGGCTGCTAACGCAAAGTAACGCTGATCACTGATATCTAGCTCCGATTAATAGTCAACTTCATGCCTTTCAATGTCACTTAAATTGAACCCAGCGAAATCTCCACTATCACTTGAAGAATCGTCAAAATCCATTTTGAAATACAAAGCTTAAAACCCACAAAAACTATTTAAAAAATCGTTCAAATTCAAAGTACACGCTTGCGAATAGCTGCCACGTTGTCAAGCTATCGGCGAAAATGAAAGTAGACAATTGGAAGTCTCGGAAAAACCAAGAAATTGCGTTTTTACATTGCATAATAGTCACGGGCGCTTTTGGAAGGTTTTCCCATTCCGGGGTAGAAACGTTCCCGGACGCTTTGCCCGGTAAAGGGTTAATAAGAGAGTGTTAGTTTATTCTGGACTAAAAATAATGAGAACTTGAGAAAAGTATTTTTTTTTTCATAAAAGTTTTATTGATGTTTTAAAAAAATAGTAATTTGGACAACTTTGAGTGATTGAAAAATATTTCAGAAAGAATGTTACATTGTAGACCTGCTTATGATTGAATAATATTTCAGCAAGAATGTTACATAGTAGACCTGCTTATACACCTGCATGTTTAAAGTAACATCATCTTACATTGTACCATTTAAATCTTTGTATGTGTATTATCACCATATGTTATATCTTGTAAAAAACATTAACTATATAATACACTTTATACCTTATTTTAAACCCCATAACGTGTATTGTATTATGTCATGTCATTCACAGCAGTAGGGTTAGAACAAACCAGCATTCATGTTGTGATACTGTTATAGATTTCTGCTGTTTTTGTCTTTACCAAACTTGTTCTACACTTACATTTACAGTGACTTTAAACCAGTAAAACATTGACATTTATTGGTTAACATTGCCTATAGGAGTCTTTGTGCTCATGTAGTGACTAGTTTAGTGCCAGGACAGAATTTAGTATTTTCTTCTTTTGAGAACTATCTTATGGAAGTAGTAGTTCTTTAGTTTTGTTGTTTGCCCCTGTCTTGAGTAACCATTTATAGTTACATTGGAAGTAAAATACCTACATCCATTTAGATATTAATTTACTTGTACTGCCACAGTAGATGAATCATAAAGTGTGCTCACTGGAGCCATAGTATTACTGAAGATATGCTTTTGGGAATGACACTATAATAAATTTTGCACTGGTCAACAACAGCTTTTTGAGAAAATCAGAAAATGCTTCTATTCAAACATGCGTTAGTGAATTTAATATAAGAATCTGTTAGTGCATCTGGCCATGAGTGCTTTACAGTTCTTCTTCTTCTTCTTCTTTCGTTCGCTTGAAATATGTCTATAACTGCAATGCTGTCTCTTGTATGAATTGAACTGTCTTTTTCAGTTCACACAGCGGTCCATAGGGTTTATCTTCCACTGTCGTCTCTCTAGGCCAGAAGGTTTGCCTAGATATGTTATATTTTGGGCAGTCTTGGAGTATGTACTCTGCTGTCTGCGACGCCAATCCACATGTGCACATGGCTGTTTCACCAATCATGAATTTTGTATACATGTGGTTGCGTAATCTATTGTGCCCCGTTCGGAGGCGTAGAATAATGACTTGTTCTGGTCTGTCCTTAACGTGGTAGTCATCTTGAGCAGGTTTTGGTGGCTTTCTGACTGATTTGATCATTCTTTTCTTTTGGTGGTATGTTAACGGGCACATCAGGCTGTTCTTCTTTGGCTCCTTCCTTAGCCAATTGATCAGCTCTGTCGTTTCCGGTTACATCACAGTGGGATGGTATCCACTGTATGGTGACCTTATGCTAACTGCTAACTTTACGGTTCTGAAACATGGACTGCTAAAATAAAGATAAACAAATGGTTACAGGCATCTGGGATGTGGTGCTTTCATAGAATACAAATTAAAAAGCTGGATGGGAAAAGAAAAAAACATGATAAAATATCTGTGAACATATCTGTGCATTTTCTCAGAACAGTACAAAGCAATACAGGCTACTGTAGTTTGGTTGCATGGAGATTCACTAGTCCTTGAAGACAGAATGCTTTGTCAGGAAGAAATAAGCCAGTCAGGGAACACTTTCAATACTCATACATGCATAAAGTTATTTGGGAACAGACATACACAGCATCTTCATGAGACACATGACAAACAACATTGGCAAGATATGATCAAGAAGTTTCAAATCTGCATTATTTTGTAATATGAGAAGAGCAAGCAATAGATATGCTACATTCAGTCAGTATTATCACTGTCTATGTTTGCAGTATTTGTTTTGTATTGCTCACCTTTCACTTCTTGTAAAAAAACAACTGGTGATTGTTTTTTATTTTGTTATTCCTCAGTCCAGTGTGGTTAATTGATATGACTTTATAATTGTAAAATATGAACACATGTCATTGCATATCTGTATATTTCAGCCAAGTTTTTTTTTAAAGTCTATGTATCAGCAGTAATGTGCCATGTTTAAATTATTGATTTTAGTATTTTATAATCTCATCAGATATTTAAAACATATTTTAAAGTAATTATAGGAAACAAAATTAAAAAAAAAAACCTGTGCTTAAGTAGTGCAGTAGCTAACACACTTGCCTACCAGCTTGATAATTATGTGCTTGAATCTCTCTGAAGATGTGGTTGAAAAAAAAAATGTGCATGCTGTGGTCAACCCAGCAGAAATGTGTACCAAAACATGTTTTGGGAAGTACAGGCCATCATGGCCAGCATGATATTGAGCATATCACTAATTGAGTGCAGATTGTTCTATAGAAACATGGGGGATATCACCATATGTATTATACACCTCAAGGCATGGAAAAGGGTCTGCTACTTGTACAGTAAAAACCTGTACCCTGGTGGCATGTGCCATGAGATGTTTGACTGGCTTGAACTTGACTTCATCACGACTAAATATAACTGGGTTTTTATTCTTATTCTGCTCTTTGGCTCCCCTTGGAGCAGTGAGCTTCAATCATCTAGCAATATATTCCTCAGTAGTTTGCCATTGTTTTCAAGTGATTGCAAAGTTTGATATTATGCCCTTTTCCCAGTTTTCCTTGCAATGGTGTTTTCATGCATCCCACTATAGCTTTGATTTAATTTGTTGTTTACTTCTTAGGAAAGGTCAAGCTAATCCTCTGGCTAATATTATTGCGGTAGGAAGTATAATGTACCAAGAATTTCAAATGCAGCGCATCATAATTTTATGAGATTGGGTGACCATCTGCCTTCATCACAGCTAGTCAGGTATCACAAAGTGAGATATCTATTTTATTAGTTAGTGGCACAAAGTGATTCTGTGACTTTAGTTTTTAACAAGTCGCTTTTGCTGTAAAACTCAAATTGCCTTATTGTACAACTCACCTAATAGTACAGCCATCAGAAGAGTGTTCAGCTGGTCGCTTCAACCGCAGAACTCAGACCATCTTATGGTACATTATTCAAGACATATAGTGTTTAACAATCCACTTTAACTGCAGAACTTAGACCATCTTATGGTACATTATTCAAGACATATAGTGTTTAACAAGTCACTTTAACTGCAGAACTTAGACCATCTTATGGTACATTATTCAAGACATATAGTGTTTAACAAGTCACTTTAACTGCAGAACTTAGACCATCTTATGGTACATTATTCAAGACATATAGTGTTTAACAAGTCACTTTAACTGCAGAACTTAAAGCACCTCATGATATAAATATCAGGACATACAGCGTTTAAATGATCACTTTAACGACAGAACTCAGACCATCTTATGGTACATTATTCAAGACATATAGTGTTTAACAATCCACTTTAACTGCAGAACTTAGACCATCTTATGGTACATTATTCAAGACATATAGTGTTTAACAAGTCACTTTAACTGCAGAACTTAGACCATCTTATGGTACATTATTCAAGACATATAGTGTTTAACAAGTCACTTTAACTGCAGAACTTAGACCATCTTATGGCACATTATTCAAGACATATAGTGTTTAACAAGTCACTTTAACTGCAGAACTTAAAGCACCTCATGATATAAATATCAGGACATACAGCGTTTAAATGATCACTTTAACGACAGAACTCAGACCATCTTATGGTACATTATTCAAGACATATAGTCTTTAACAAGTCACTTTAACTGCAGAACTCAGACCATCTTATGGTACATTATTCAAGACATATAGTGTTTAACAAGTCACTTTAACTGCAGAACTTAGACCATCTTATGGTACATTATTCAAGACATATAGTGTTTAACTAGTTACTTTAACCGCACAACTCAAACCACCTTATGGTACAACTATCAGCACTCTTAGTGTTTTAACTCACCAGTTTAACCGCAGTACTCAAACCACCTCACAGTCCAGCTATCAGGACACTTAGTGTTTAACTCATATCTTTAACTGCAGAAGTCAAACCACCTTATGGTAAATTTATTGGACACTTTCTCTTTTTGCTGCATGTTGATGATTTTGTTTTGTTTTATGAGGAGATAAGGCAAATATTACTGTGAACATAGTTATTTTATTTGAAAAGTTGAAGAAGCTCTAGTTTTATACTGACTGAACAAGATTCGTTTGGTGCTAGAAATGCTAATATGTATTTGCAACTGTCTGGTTTGTTTGTGCATGTACAACGTTTGTCATTTATAGAACTGAGATGTTAAATGGTATGTTTAGAAATGTCAAGGAAAGGTTATATTGCCTCATGTTTGGTATTTGTTCGGACTGCTGTCTTCTTCAACAGTGAACTGCATATTCAAATGAGCAATGGCTTGTTGTCAATTCTCTGGCAATTTGGTCTTGCTGAAGCTGCTTTACCTTCACAAGTTCAAATGGGACAATGATGAGCATTTCACGTGACGTTGACTAGCACAAGAATGGAGAAATTATGGTTTGACCCGTTGCTACGAAGTTGGAACTACAACTACTATTTTTGATGTACAGCATAGTTGATAAAACTGAATTACTCATGCTTAGTGTTACAGTGAAGTCATATTGTTGGTCTACTCACATTGTTGGTTTTACATTCAATCATACTATTGGTTTGTATATTCAGTCATGTTGTATGTTGTGTCATTAACAAAGCACCAAAGAACCAGGTTTCAGTATTTGCACTGATCAGAAGTTTAATATTTGTGTTGAATTAATTGAAGGAGATAGTGCATGTACAACACTTTTGGATGTTGGTATTATAGACCAGTGGTTGCTAAAGTGGGCTGTACTGTCAACCTAGGGGTTGTGAATTTGTAAATTTGCAGTAGACCTATTACTAAAAAGTAAGCCTGCTGACATGGTGGTCATGGGTTCGATTTCTCAGTGAGGCAGATGTTTAAAATTGACCTGAGCTCCCAAGTTGACTCAGTTTAAAATGGGCACAAAGACATTTCTTGGCAAGTAAAGGTGGCCCCACATGGCTGCTTAGTCTCATTCTGTATTGTGAACCCCCCTGTTTTTTACAGGATGCGTCATTAGAGAACCGAAGCGCATAGTCCAGTATTTGGGACTTTGATAAAACTCCACACAGTGAGTGATTCAGTCTCTCAGCACAGTGCCAGTGACTCTTATAACATACTTTCTATTTTGTTTCCAGAATCAGAATCTTGGTTAGTACCTTCTGCATTTATTTATACAAAGTACAGTGTGTTGCAAGCAAAGTACCACCCTTGGAAAACCACCCAGAGCAATGTTTTTCCTTTGTTTCTGGAAGATGGGGTGGCTTTGAACATGACCCTTTAAATTACTGTAGCACAGTCAGGTTTGACTTTCCACCTAATGGATGTGTGAGACTAGCAGCGTTTCATTTGATTACCCATGAGGCGTTATTTGCCATCTAAATGTCACAAGGCTTTTAAAATGAGGTCAAATCTTTCCTTTCTGTTTTGAGAAACTTGCATTTGAAACAATGTTTTTCTTTCAATGCACAAATATTCTGTTTAGTAGATAACATGTGGGGGCATTTTCAAACTGAATTACCATTTACTAGAACACATTGCATTATGGCTGGGATTCGTAGGGTAGAGCCCATCACACATCATGTATTGCGTGGAACTGAAAGAGTTAAAATTATATTTAGATATACAATATATTTCTAGCTGGATGACTGAGACAGATTGTAACTAGGATGTGCATTTTTCAATTAGATTGTAAACATGTTTCTAATTAGATGACTGGCACAGGTTGTGGCAAGGTTGAGAATTGTTCAGTTAGATAGGAAACATGTTTCTAGCTGGATAACTGAAACAGGTTGTGGCTAGGTTGGGAACTGTTCAGTTAGATAGGAAACATGTTTCTAGCTGGATAAATGGCACAGGTTGTGGCTAGGTTGAGAACTGTTTCATTAGATAGGAAACATGTTTCTAGTTGGATAACTGGCACAGGTTGTGGCTAGGTGGAGAACTGTTTCATTAAATAGGAAACATGTTTCTAGTTGGATAACTGGCACAGGTTGTGGCTATGGTGGGCACTGTTCATGTTGTTTTGTAAAATATTTGATCATGTTGAAGCTGCCTGTTTCTCATGCTGATGTGTGAATCATGTTCATATTTTATTTTGGCCTTTGTGTGTGCAATGGCACTGATGCATTAGTGTTTGTGTTGTGATACATTTGATGTAATCACTACATGCCTGTGAAATATATAATTATCTGCTGCATTGTGATATATTCTCAGTGTTGTGGGTGAAACATGCTTAGCTTAATACCGTATTCATGTTTTCATGATCTTATACTTATTAACAATTTAAAATTGAGTTATTGTCATGGTCAGTGTTCTTTGATTATATGAAATATCATATATTGATGTTTAGTGTTTTATTTCAACTTTATAATAACTTATCATTTACTGCACTTTTATTTACGCTGTCATGGGTTTGATAGAAGTTAAAATTTGATGTTTTATTTCCACTGTTTAATTACATTGCTATTTATCACAATTTTATTTTTGCCATATTGAATTTGATTGTAGGTAAAATTTGATGTTTTATTTCCACTGTTTAATTACATTGCTATTTATCACAATTTTATTTAAGCCATATTGAATTTGATTGTAGGTAAAATTTGATGTTTTATTTCCACTGTTTAATTACATTGCTATTTATCACACTTTTACTTAAACCATATTGAATTTGATGTTAGGTAAAATTTTACGTTTTATTTCCGCTGTTTAGTTACATGCTTTTTACTGCAACTTTATTTATGTCATTTGATTGTAGGTAAACTTTTGTGTTCTAATTCAACTTTTTAATTGTATTGCCATTCACTGTACTTTTATTCAAGCAGTCATGGATTTGTCAGGAGTTAAAAGTACAAGTTGATATCTACATTCTTGTAATAATGCTATTTACTGCACTTGTATACCAAGCAATCCTGGTTTTCAGAGAGCAGGTAAATTTTGGTGTCTTTTCTGACTTTATTTAATTACAGCCAAACTGATCCTTGACCTCAGGCTACTCACTGTGTGTTGAACATCAGCTTTAATCACTTGCAATATTATTGGCCATTGAACTAAGTGGCTGACCTATCTCAAACAGTGACTATTTGTGAATCCTGTCCCAGACATTCATTACTTTATGGTAGCAACATGGTTTGATAGAAAGAGTTAACTGCACTCATTCATTCAGTAGCATGTCCTTTGCAGAACCTCACTTCCATAACAACCTTCTAGAAAACGTCTCGATCACAAGCAAGATGTCCCGCATCCGATACACCCATATGGAGATCATCCGCCACATCCTGCACCCATCTTCTCTTTGGCCTTCCTCTTCCTCTCTTCCCAGGCATATACCTCTCCATTATTGTTCTCTTCAAACTTTCATGATGTTTCAAGTGATCAAAATATTTCAGTTTTCTTTGTTTTATCGTTTTTAATAGCCAACCTTCTTCAATATTTAACTCTTGAAGTATGGATGCATTTGTTCTTTTCTTTATCCAAGATATTCTTAGAACCCATCTATAACATTTGTATTCAAAGGCATTTATGCGCTGTTCAGTTTATTTAGTAAGTGTCCAGGTCTCACAGGCGTATGTTGCAGTGGGAAAGATGCATGCTCTTAAAAATCTAATTTTTGTAGTTCTATCTGTCCCACTCCATAATTTATTCAGTTGTTTTAGTCTTTGAAGAGCAATTGATAGTCGTCGTTTAATTTCTTTCACTGTGTCACCATTGTTGGTAATAAATGACCCAAGATATTCGAAATGTTCCACCACCTCCAGTCTTTCCTCATTAACATATATTTCTTTCTCCATAGTAGTTTTATTTGTATGCATTATCTTTGTTTTTGCTATGTTAAGATATAAGTTGTGATTTTCACTATTTCTTTTAGTTGAAGTTATAAAATTTTCTATACCATTCTGTGATGTGGATAGCAATACTGTATCATCAGCATATCGAATCTCTGGTATTTCACGAGTACCGATATTTAGGGCATCATATTGCTCCTTGGTTATATCATCTCGGACATTTATCATTATATTTTCGGCGTACAGGTTAAACAAATAGGGTGACAGCACACAGCCCTGATGGGCTCCTTGCTTGATGTCAAACCAATATGATGTCTCGCCATCTATTCTAACCGCTGCTTGTTGGTCTAGATAGAGCATTTTTATGACTTGTACTACATGTGATTTTCTTTCATGGTTGTTATGGTTTCTTGACAAGTTTTGCAGAAAGTAGTTTGCCATTGCTTTCCTTCTGGGCAATGACTATACTAGCCATTGTCTCTACTGATGAGATTATCTTGCACTATTGTCTGGTATTCTTGGATATGTAGCGACAATTACCATTTATTGTTTAGCGGCAATTAATATTTATTGTTTAGTTTCTGCTATTCTTCATTATAATTTAATGCAGTATTTTTGTCAAATGTGTCACAAAAGTTAATGTTTAGTGTTGTTTTTTTTCTACTGCAGTTTCATACCCATCTACTGGAGTATTTTTCTGAAGTAGTCATCACATTAATATTCTGTTTTTTTTTTTTTTTTTAAAATAACAAAAAAAACCCTTTCTGCTATGATTTCTTTATGAAGCAGTTCAATGTTCACCTTGTTGACCTATGTGCATTCGCAAAATCCCTGAACGCATTGATTTATGGAGAACCCATAAAAACGTGTATGCATAAATAACAATTACCGGAATGCTTATATTCATACAGGATGCAGTTTTGCTTACATTTGATAGTAACTTTTGTTTTTGGGGTCTGTTAAGCAGGAGGGCATGCTTGCACACTCTCCTTCCCCTTTCTTCCTCCTTCCCTCCCCTCTCTCTCTCTCTCTCTCTCTCTCTCTCTCTCTCTCTCTCTCTCTCATATATTCATTCACTCATGTTCTCTCTCTTTTATTCCAGTTCCAGCCAGCCATTTACTAGAGGTCCTTGTATATTGTGACAGTGATTTCCAGTTTTCCTTTCTTAGATCTATTTTCTGTAATGCAACAGCTGGTTAAGCATAATTGTTGTTTGTGTTTGGTTGGTTGTTCAGAAAATTTTGTTTCACGTACATTTTGAAGCAGAACTGTACACAGCACAAACTGCTAATTTGTTAACAAGCTGGACACAGTGTTTAAATTGTACCTATTTTTTTGTAGTAACCTTGCTTTTGTCTTCTTCTTGTCTTATTTGTCTTGTTTTCTAAATAATAAAGCAAATAATGAATTTGCATGACATACAGTAAGTAATGACTCAATGATAAAACAAGTAGCACACCAGCCTAATGCAGTGAATGTCTGAAAGTAGATAACTTGTAAGACTAAAAGATATTGTCACAGCTCGCCTGCCTAGTATAGTGAATGTCTGAAAGTTGATATTCTGTAAGGCTCAATGATAGTTAGATGCACACAAACCTAGTGCAATGAATGTTTGAAAGTTGATAACTTGTAAGACTCATTGATACCATCACTAGCTCACCAGCCTAGTGCAGTGATTTTGAAAATGGGGTTTACAGCACATCATCCTGGTACAGTCATTTTGTTTCTTGTAATAGTGTTCTAGTAAAGCTCACAGTCTACTTTTTGTTTTTTGGCGATTTATTCATTGCCTAGTACAGTCAATGTATGTTGGTAGATACATTTTTTTAGTCTTGGTTTGGCAAATACAAATGATTGATTTACAAGACCTATCACTGTATTTATTTCTCTAGCCAAGGATGATGAAAATGAAAGAGAACACAACTGGTAAAAAATTCTGAAATGCATAATGAATTTAACATTCAATGCCTTTGCATAAAAATATATGTATGTAAAACAGTTTGTGTGTATTGAATGTATAATATGGCAAGGTTTTATTGATTTGTTTAATCCAATGTAGATGAGTGGTGACAAAGAAAAGACAGAAAACATTATATTTGGGAAAATAAATTCCTTAAAAAATTATTAATATATGTATTTATTTTACATTTGGTACAATATTGTGCTGTGTTGTTTGTCCTTCATTGCAGAATGGCTCTGGGGATCATGCAAGATAGTGAACCATTATATTATAATGTTGCTTGTCAGTCCCAAAGTTGGTTTGGGGGTGGTGCTTATAGCTCCATGAGTATGGTTAGAGCTCTTTGAGTGTGGAAATGTCTGTTACAATGGGGGAGAGGTTTGCTGACCTGATCAGAGTTAACATGATTTTTATCTTCAGGGAGAGGAGGCTTGTTAGCTCAGTGGCTAGCATTCTTGCTTGTCAGCTTAGTAGCCGTCTGCTCAAATTGTTGAGGCAGATTTTTAAAAAATGACTTGGGCTGTCAGGTCCACCCAGCCTAAGATAAGCACCAGGAAATGTCCTGGGAGGTTCAGCGGCCGGCATGATGTTGGCTACGTCAGCCATGGACAGCTGATTGGTGTTTAACAATATGAGGCTAGCACCTTATATTCAATAGGCCTCAAGAACCTAAAAGGATCCTAAGAAGAAGAAGACATCTTTGGGTAGCTTCTTCGAGTCTGAACTGTTCTGAGATAACTCATCAGAGATCTAACTATGCCAGGCAGTGTGATCTGCAGTTGTGTGTCCCATTTGTATTGACTTGAAAGAGTTGTCAACTTTGTGTAACTCCTTTTAATGCTAGCACAGTATGGTGTTTACTTTTTGTGCAATGGTCTTATTTTGATTCCATTGCATTTATAATGTAATTTATGTAAATACTTATATTGTGTTGGTGACTTAATGTTTAGACGCATAATTGTTTTGGTGTTTGAAACATATTTCTGTACAAGAAGCAATACAGTGACAGTGCATAATATAGATATGGTTGTTAGATGTTTTTGTTGCAACGTTGTTTTCAACAGTGGTATACAAATGGTGCTAGCATTTTGTAGAAATAGCAAAATGTATAGATGTGATGTACAACATGATGATATTGTGAGTTGTATATTGTAAGCTTTTGTTTTACTACATTTAGACAGTCAAATCATGTCGTTATTATCCCTGACTATGATAGCTTTGTGACTTTTCCATGGAATTGGAGAGCATTTTATTTTGTATATTGTTCATAACACCCAGTTTTTTTTTTTCTGTCTCTTTGTTTCTTAGTCTCATTCTGTTTCTGCCCCAACATCTATTTCTTTGTCTCTTTCACTGTCTTTTTCTTTTGTCTTTCATCTCTCTTCCCAGTTTATTTATCTGTCTCTGTCTATCTGTACCTGTTTTTCTGTCACAATATCTATCCGCTCTCTCTGTCCTTCCTTCTACTTTTTTTCTTTAATAGATCTTTTTTGGAGTATCACTTGTCTCTTGCGTATATTTTTGTTTGTGCACATGTCAAGGCATAACCCAATTTTTCCCAACCTTACATGTTTGTTTAGTTTAATTCAGTATTTTAACAACACCCTTTTAAAAAATGTCTACTCCTGCTATGTGTATGGTAGTTATTTTTACACATACATTATTAGCAGTTCCTTAATATTCACTGCTGTTTGTTCTGTTGTGTTATAAGCAAAGTAATTGTTTCACATAACTATCTTCACGGTGTGTTCTTGTATCATACAGCTTGTACATCTCACGCTGTGTAAAACTTATCTATCTAAATTAAATAACTATCTTCACGGTGTGTTCTTGTATCATATAGCTTGTACATCTCACACTGTGTAAAACTTATCTATCTAAATTAAATAACTATCTTCATGGTGTGTTCTTGTATCATATAGCTTGTACATCTCACACTGTGTAAAACTTATCTATCTGAATTAAATAACTATCTTCACGGTGTGTTCTTGTATCATACAGCTTGTACATCTCACGCTGTGTAAAACTTATCTATCTAAATTAAATAACTATCTTCACGGTGTGTTCTTGTATCATATAGTTTGTACATCTCACACTGTGTAAAACTTATCTATCTAAATTAAATAACTATCTTCACGGTGTGTTCTTGTATCATACAGCTTGTACATCTCACACTGTGTAAAACTTATCTATCTGAATTAAATAACTATCTTCACGGTGTGTTCTTGTATCATACAGCGTGTACATCTCACACTGTTTAAAACTTATCTATCTAAATTAAATAACTATCTTCACGGTGTGTTCTTGTATCATATAGCTTGTACATCTCACACTGTGTAAAACTTATCTATCTAAATTAAATAACTATCTTCACTGTGTGTTCTTGTATCATACAGCTTGTACATCTCACACTGTGTAAAACTTATCTATCTAAGTTAAATAACTATCTTCACGGTGTGTTCTTGTATCATACAGCTTGTACATCTCACGCTGTGTAAAACTTATCTATCTAAATTAAATAACTATCTTCACTGTGTGTTCTTGTATCATACAGCTTGTACATCTCACACTTTTTAAAACTTATCTATCTAAATTAAATAACTATCTTCACGGTGTGTTCTTGTATCATACAGCTTGTACATCTCACACTGTTTAAAACTTATCTATCTAAATTAAATAACTATCTTCACGGTGTGTTCTTGTATCATACAGCTTGTACATCTCACACTGTTTAAAACTTATCTATCTGAATTAAATAACTATCTTCACTGTGTGTTCTTGTATCATATAGTTTGTACATCTCACGCTGTGTAAAACTTATCTATCTAAATTAAATAACTATCTTCACGGTGTGTTCTTGTATCATATAGTTTGTACATCTCACACTGTGTAAAACTTATCTATCTAAATTAAATAACTTTCTTCACGGTGTGTTCTTGTATCATACAGCTTGTACATCTCACACTGTGTAAAACTTATCTATCTGAATTAAATAACTATCTTCACGGTGTGTTCTTGTATCATACAGCGTGTACATCTCACACTGTTTAAAACTTATCTAAATTAAATAACTATCTTCACGGTGTGTTCTTGTATCATATAGCTTGTACATCTCACACTGTGTAAAACTTATCTATCTAAATTAAATAATTATCTTCACGGTGTGTTCTTGTATCATACAGCTTGTGCATCTCACACTGTGTAAAACTTATCTATCTAAATTAAATAACTATCTTCACGGTGTGTTCTTGTATCATACAGCTTGTACATCTCACGCTGTGTAAAACTTATCTATCTAAATTAAATAACTATCTTCACAGTGTGTTCTTGTATCATACAGCTTGTACATCTCACACTGTGTAAAACTTATCTATCTAAATTAAATAACTATCTTCACTGTGTGTTCTTGTATCATACAGCTTGTACATCTCACACTGTTTAAAACTTATCTATCTAAATTAAATAACTATCTTCACGGTGTGTTCTTGTATCATACAGCTTTTACATCTCACACTGTGTAAAACTTATCTATCTAAATTAAATAACTATCTTCACGGTGTGTTCTTGTATCATACAGCTTGTACATCTCACACTGTGTAAAACTTATCTATCTAAATTAAATAACTATCTTCACTGTGTGTTCTTGTATCATACAGCTTGTACATCTCACACTGTTTAAAACTTATCTATCTAAATTAAATAACTATCTTCACGGTGTGTTCTTGTATCATATAGCTTGTACATCTCACACTGTGTAAAACTTATCTATCTAAATTAAATAACTATCTTCACGGTGTGTTCTTGTATCATATAGTTTGTACATCTCACACTGTTTAAAACTTATCTATCTAAATTAAATAATTATCTTCACGGTGTGTTCTTGTATCATATAGTTTGTACATCTCACACTGTGTAAAACTTATCTATCTAAATTAAATAACTATCTTCACGGTGTGTTCT
This sequence comes from Cepaea hortensis, assembly GCA_963921405.1. Lineage (NCBI taxonomy): Eukaryota > Metazoa > Mollusca > Gastropoda > Stylommatophora > Helicidae > Cepaea > Cepaea hortensis. The sequence continues at coordinate 98,917,721 of OY992877.1, read as the reverse complement.
TGTATCATACAGCTTGTACATCTCACACTGTTTAAAACTTATCTATCTAAATTAAATAACTATCTTCACGGTGTGTTCTTGTATCATACAGCGTGTACATCTCACACTGTTTAAAACTTATCTATCTAAATTAAATAACTATCTTCACGGTGTGTTCTTGTATCATATAGCTTGTACATCTCACACTGTGTAAAACTTATCTATCTAAATTAAATAACTATCTTCACGGTGTGTTCTTGTATCATACAGCTTGTACATCTCACACTGTGTAAAACTTATCTATCTAAATTAAATAACTATCTTCACGGTGTGTTCTTGTATCATACAGCTTGTACATCTCACGCTGTGTAAAACTTATCTATCTGAATTAAATAACTATCTTCACTGTGTGTTCTTGTATCATACAGCTTGTACATCTCACACTGTGTAAAACTTATCTATCTAAATTAAATAACTATCTTCACTGTTTGTTCTTGTATCATACAGCGTGTACATCTCACACTGTGTAAAACTTATCTATCTAAATTAAATAACTATCTTCATGGTGTGTTCTTGTATCATACAGCGTGTACATCTCACACTGTGTAAAACTTATCTATCTAAATTAAATGTTTGATTGTTTTTTCTTCTCTTGCTTTGAACTCAAGCGTAGTCCATACATGTGCTACTACTTCTAGCGCACTGGACTGATGTTTGTGTGTGGATTAGCTTTCCCTATTACCAGTGTCCCTCACCATCAGGTGACTCTGACTTCAGAAGTACTTGTAATTTACATCTCCAAGTCAAGGACGAGAAGTCAACATTCTAGTCCAGCTGACCAGTGTAGGGGTTGAACCCGCTAGCTCGGCATCAGCACACTGGAAATTTAAGAACAAGCTCTCTTATCCATTTGGCATTGCTGACCTCCAAATGTTTGAATGTGAAATGTTGCTATTTCATTGTGAAATGTTGCTGTTTTATATGACTATACATTTTATAAAGCATTAAATCTATTACTAGTATTATTAATGAATGCCAATCATAAGGCCAACACTGTACAAGTTGTTTTCAGTATTTTATTTTGGTAGTGTAACATCAAAAGCAATAAACATCTCTAAGATTACGATGTAGAATTAACAATTTCAGTCACTCAGAAATAGGTAAATGTTTGTATTTTCTGTACCTCAGAAGCATATTCTGTGATTTTTACAAATCTGATCAAGCATTTAAAAATCATTCTAGCCCTACTATTTCCACATTTAATGTTTAATTTTTGTGTTATCAGTCACCTGTATATGCTTAACTATATAGTTGTCACATATTTTGTTTCTTAGTTTGCTTTGATCCAAGAAGTTTTTTTTTCTTGTTTCCATACAAAGTTAGGGTTAACCTCTTCAGTACACACCTGTATAGTGAGTCTTTGATGGAGTTGGATGTACCTCATCAATACACACCTGTATAATGGGTCTTTGATGGAGTTGGATGTATCTCATCAATACACACCTGTATAGTGGGTCTTTGATGGAGTTCGATATACCTCATCAATACTCACCTGTATAGTGGGTCTGTGATGGAGCTGGATTTTTTGTTTTCTTTAAACAGGCCATGATGCTATCACCAATATTTTTGTTGTACAAAAGGAGTAAGAATAAAGAAAATTGTGAAGCAACTTTGCAACTTGATACCACAAACCAATGATTCTCACATTGGTGTGGTACAAGGAGCAGGCAGGTCTAGTGGAAACGTATAAAGACAGTTAAGAATTCAGAGACATTTTCCAAATCGATATGCCAAAAATAAATATAATTATGTTGTTATGTGTAAAATAAAATGGTAAATTTATAAAAATCCAACAAATTTCAATTATTCAGCAGTCTTAATTATTTATTTATCAAACAAAAAAGATATTAATGATATTTAAAAAAGAAAAGATTAAAAAAATATAATCCTTTAAACCGTTTATTGATATTATTATTAAAAATGAATCTAAATTAAAAAACAGAAGAGATAAGATCAGAAATGATATGAAGCATGTGGAGAAATGAAATCAGGAAGTATGTACAAAAATGATACCAGGAAGTAGATACAGAAACAATGATATCAGAAAGTAGGTATAGACAACGATATCAGGAGGTAGGTACAGAAACAATGATATCAGGAAGTATGTACATAAGTGATACCAGGAAGTAGATACAGAAATAATTATATCAGGAAGTAGGTATAGAAACAATTATATCAGATATCAGGAAGTAAAAACAGAAACAATGATATCAGATATCAGGAAGTAGGTACTGAAACAATGATATCAGATATCAGGAAGTAGGTACTGAAACAATGATATCAGATATCAGGAAGTAGATACAAAAACAATGATATCAGATATCAGGAAGTAGGTACTGAAACAATGATATCAGATATCAGGAAGTAGATATAGAAACAATGATATCAGATATCAGGAAGTAGATACAGAAACAATGATATCAGATATCAGGAAGTAAATACAGAAACAATGGTATCAGGACAAGTAGGTACTGAAACAATGATATCAGAAAGTAGGTATAGACAACAATATCAGGAGGTAGGTACAGAAACAATGATATCAGGAAGTATGTACATAAGTGATACCAGGAAGTAGATACAGAAATAATTATATCAGGAAGTAGGTATAGAAACAATTATATCAGATATCAGGAAGTAAATACAGAAACAATGATATCAGATATCAGGAAGTAGGTACTGAAACAATGATATCAGATATCAGGAAGTAGGTACTGAAACAATGATATCAGATATCAGGAAGTAGATACAAAAACAATGATATCAGATATCAGGAAGTAGGTACTGAAACAATGATATCAGATATCAGGAAGTAGATATAGAAACAATGATATCAGATATCAGGAAGTAGATACAGAAACAATGATATCAGATATCAGGAAGTAAATACAGAAACAATGGTATCAGGACAAGTAGGTACTGAAACAATGATATCAGATGTCAGGAAGTAGATATAGAAACAATGATATCAGATATAAGGAAGTAGGTATAGAAACAATTATATCAGATATCAGGAAGTAAATACAGAAACAATGATATCAGGACAAGTAGGTACTGAAACAATGATATCAGATATCAGGAAGTAGATACAGAAACAATGATATCAGGAAGTAGGTATAGATATAATGATATCAGATATCAGGAAGTAGATGTAGAAACAATGATATTAGGAAGTAAGTATAGAAACAATGATATCAGGAAGTAGATATAGAAACAATGATATCAGGAAGTAGATATAGAAACAATGATATCAGGAAGTAGATATAGAAATAATGATATCAGGAAGTAGATTTAGAAACAATGATATCAGGAAGTAGATATAGAAACAATGATATCAGGAAGTAGATATAGAAACAATGATATCAGGAAGTAGATATAGAAACAATGATATCAGGAAGTAGATATAGAAACAATGATATCAGGAAGTAGATATAGAAACAATAATATCAGATATCAGGAAGTAGATACAGAAACAATGATATCAGATATCAGGAAGTAGATACAGAAACAATGATATCAGATATCAGGAAGTAGATACAGAAACAATGATATCAGATATCAGGAAGTAGATACAGAAACAATGATATCAGATATCAGGAAGTAGATACAGAAACAATGATTTCAGATATCAGGAAGTAGATACAGAAACAATGATATCAGATATCAGGAAGTAGATACAGAAACAATGATATCAGATATCAGGAAGTAGATATAGAAACAATGATATCAGATATCAGGAAGTAGATATAGAAACAATGATATCAGATATCAGGAAGTAGATACGGAAACAATGATATCAGGAAGTAGGTATAGAAACAATGATATCAGGAGGTAGGTAAGAAACAGTGAAACAGAATATTAGGAAACAAGTGCTAAAACATTGATATCTGGAAGTAAGTACAGAAACAGTGATATCAGGAAACAAGTATAGACATAGGTATTTCAGAAAGTAAGTAGAAACAGTGATATCAAGAAGCAAGTATAGACACAGTATCCTCTTGTCATTTCTTCCTGGGTCATCCTCTCAATCATATTGTCATATTCACATGTAGAACACTAGCCATTGAATGATCTTGTCCATGTAATTATTTGGTGTTACGTAAAGTCAATAATCAGTGGCATCCTACACTTGTTCTAAATTTCACATGTGTCTATCTCTTCTTGTTTGTTTTTTTCAGCTTAATTTCTTGTGCATGTCATCTCTGTGATTTTATGCCTATGTGATTTTAGGACTGTCCATCTTCATTCAAAACTAGGAAACTGGACGTAACACTTTTCTGCTAATGCCATTGATATTGCCCTTGGTATCTTGTTGATGCATTTCAATACAAAGAGTGTGGCTCATTGTTCCTTTAGCCCATCTGTTCAGGCAATCTGCTGTTACACTGCAAGGTCTGTTCCTTTGTTGTTTTGTGGTTACTGGTTTAGCAATTCCATCAGCCTTCTCTTTTCCCATAAGGTCACTGTGATTTACACTATAATTATCTTGAAATTGGTTATCAATTATTGATATATGTGAAAAATTTACAATTAACTGCAACATGGTAAATAGTTGCTCAAGAATAAGAATGATAGCCACATTCAGACACAAAGAATCTTGTAGAGTATAGGACAAACCATGAGGATCTAGCAGTTTGCCCATGTGTAATAGCAATTACAAAATGACTGCACCACTATCAACTTACACCGTGGAAGAATAATGAGAAGTTAATCGTTCTTTGTGGTCAGATGACGTGAAACATTGTGGAATCGACAGAAGAATGATGGTTTAGTATGGAGACAGTTGCTGGAGTCAGGGGAGAGTAAATGAATGTGTAGAAAGATTTCAAAATCCAAGAGAACAGTTACGTAAAAAGACAAAAGAATCCACTGGGAAAATCATGATGACCATATTTTGGAATATCATGGGCCCTATATTGGTGCATTTTCAGGAAAGGGGTGAAGCTGAGACTATTACTCAATACAGCGATATGTTAGTGAACTAATTGAAGCCTGTGATAGAATCGTAATGCCTGAAAATTCTCTCCAAAAAAGTGTTGCTGCATGATAGCGCCTGCCCTCATATGGCTACACATACAGTGGATACACTACGTGATCTGAAATTTGAGGTTTTGAAACATCCAGCATACAGTCCACGCTTGGTGCCATCAGACTTTCTCTTGTTTGGACACTGTAAAAAAACATTTGTGGGGTCAGAGGTTTGCAGATGACAGTGAGGTCATGGAGGCAGTGCAATATTAAGTCACACTCAAAAACTTTTTTCTAGAAGGCATCAACAAACTAGTGGACAAGTAGACCAAGTGTGTTGCCAGGCAAAGGGGGCCTTGCTGAGAAATAGCACTCAACAAAATTGCTGGTTTGCACTATAGTAATAAAACGTTTGATGTAAAATTTCTGTTACTTAATGACGTCCCCTTGTATATTTTAGTTTGTATAAGACTCGTGCTCACCTTCAGTTTAGTGTCACACATTACTTTGTATCAAACTTATTTTTACTTTAAGTTTAATTGTTGTAATTTGAGTACATACAAAACTTTGATCAATTTGCTTTTAGTGTTGTACATTTTAGTAATTAGGAAATTAATTCTTGCTTTGGGTTCAGCATCACATATTTTAGTATATGCAAAAGTCACTGTGAATTCAGTATAAAACATATGCACACAGTCTAGTGTTACATATTTTAGTTTGTATGAAACTCATGCTGTCTGTCAGTCTAGTATTACATATCTTAGTTTCTTTGAAACTCATTTTAGCTTTCAGCCTAGTGTTACATATTTTAGTTTGCTTGAAATTCATGCTCTCTTTCAGTTTAATGTTACTGGTTTGTGTGAAACTCATACTCTTTTTTTTTCCCCCCAGTCGTTTTACATATTTCAGTTTGCAACGCTTCTCTCTTTCAGTCTAGTGTTGCATATTTTAGTTTGATATTCATACTTACTTTCAGTCTAGTGTTGCATATTTTAGTTTGATATTCATACTCACTTTCAGTCTAGTGTTACATATTTCAGTTTGAAACTAATGCTCTCTTTACGTTTAATGTTACTAGGAGGGGACGTCAATAAGTAAGTCACAAATGGCTGTAGAAAAATAATTAAATATGATAACAACTTGAAATCAGCTTATTTTTATACATACATTGTCCCTTTATTTCTTAACATAATTTCCACCAACATTGATGCACTTATCCCATCGTTTTATCAGTCCTCACAAACCGGCTGCATAGAACTGCGTGCTCTTTTTTTTCTAAATCACGTTTTCACTTCACATTCAACTTCAGCATCATTCGCGATATGTCTCCCGCCAAGGTGGGTTTTCAGTAGACCAAAAAGGTGGAAATCGCTAGAGGCTAAATCGGGGCTGTAAGGTGGATGTTCCAGAACTTCCCACCTTAGTTGGTTAATTTTCTCCTGAGTTAATCAAGCCGTATGTGGTCTGGCATTGTAATAAAGAAGCAGCACTCTTCTAGTCAGCAGTCCTGGACGTTTTCTTCAAATTACATCATAAAGCATCGATAGAACTTCACAGTACGATTCAGAATTCACATTGTCACCTTTCTTCTTGAAATTAGTTAAAAGCACTCCTTGACAATCCCAGAACACTGTCAGCATAACCTTCCCTGCTGATGGCATAACCTTCCCTGCTGATGGCTTTGATTCAGGCTAGTAGTGATGCACCCATGAATCGTCCCCAGTAACATTCCTGTTCAGCGTGTCTTCTCCTTCATCTTTGTATTGGCAGAGATGATGCAAGGACAGGCCAAATCGGTTCATTTTGCGTTCCTCCTTCAATTGTCTGGGTACCCACTTTGAGCACAATTTCTAAAATTTTAATCGATCATGCATTATGCTGTATGCAGAACCATGTGAGCACCCTATTGCAGATACTACAGAGTCTATCGTTACTCACCTGTCACTTCTAATCATCTCCTCCACCAACTGCATGGATGCTTCTGTTGCAATCTCAATAGGACGACCAGTTCGGAATTCATCAACAATTTTAGAGCGTCTGTGATAAAATTTGTCTACCCATCTATGCACTGCTTTACAGGACAAACATTTGTCAGTATAAACAAGGGAGCATTTCCTTATGAATGTCTTTTGCATGCAGTCCTTTTGCCCACAAAAACGCACAACAGCACGTTGCTCTTTGGTTGTACACTCTGTAAGTACAGTCATTTTGTTTATGCGCTGCACATATGCATGAGACACCTAGCGCCACCTGACGACGGGAATATAAAGTTCGATGTTGCTGTCACCTAATGACACCTGTAGAAAACACCAACTACATTTACCTGCAATCCCACAGAACTGTGTGACTTACTTATTGACTCGCCCTCATAGTTTGTATGAAAATTGTACTTACTTTCAATCTGGTGTTACATATTTCAGTTTGAAACTCATGCTCTCTTTGAGTTTAATGTTACTATTTTGTATGAAACTCATACTTTCAGTCTGGTGTTATATATTTCAGTTTGAAACTCATGCTCTCTTTGAGTTTAATGTTACTAGTTTGTTTGAAAACTGTACTTACTTTCAATCTGGTGTTACATATTTCAGTTTGAAACTCATGCTCTCTTTCCCCGCTACGGAAAGAGACTGAGCCATATGGGATAAAAACCCGGTGCAATAACGTCGACCCTGTGGACTTTTAAGCAACTATTTTAAGCGTCTCATGCTCTTTTTGAGTTTAGTGTTACTAGTTTGTTTGAAAATTGTACTTACTTTTAATCTGGTGTTACATATTTAAGTTTGAAACTCATGTTCTCTTTGAGTTTAATGTTACTAGTCTGTATGAAAATTGTACTTACTTTCAGTCTGATGTTACATATTTCGGATTGAAACTCTTGCTCCCTTTGAGTTTAATGTTACTAGTTTGTATGAAACTCATACTTTCAGTCTAGTGTTACATATTTCAGTTTGAAACTCATGCTCTCTTTGAGTGTAATGTTACTGATTTGTATGAAAATTGTACTTAACTTTCAGTCTGGTGTTAATATTTCAGATTGAAACTCAAACTCTTTTTCAGTCATTTTACATACTTCAGTTTGAAACTCATGCTCTCTTTCATTTAGTGTTACATATTTTAGTTTGAAACTCATAAATCAAAGAACAAAGAAGAAGATACTCACTTTCAATATAGTGTTAATATATTAGTTTGCTTGAAACTCATGCTTACTTTGAGTGTAGTGTTACATATTTTAGTTTGTATGAAACTCAAGTTATCTTTGAGTCTAATGTTATACACATTAATTTGCTTAAAACTCATTTTAACTGAGTTAAGTATTATATATATTTTTTTGAAACTCATGCCAACTTTGAGCTTATTGTTATACACTTTAATTTGCTTAAAACTCATTCTCACTGTGAGTTAAGTATTACATATTTACATTTCTTTGAAATTCACGCTCACTTTGAGTCTAGTATTATAATGCTTTAATTTGCTTAAACTCTTTTTTTCATTGTGAGTTTAGTATTACATTTTTCTTTTTCTGTGAAACTCATGCCCACTTTTGAGTCTAGTGTTGCATATTTAGTTGATATGAAACTCATCCCCATTCATCAGGACTTTAAAATCACACATTTAAATGGACTTCAGGCAAACATAGTCCTATGTGCCAGCTATAAAAGCATATGCGAAACTAATGCTCAATTTAATCCTTTTTTGTTGTTTTACTTTAGGACTAAACTTGTGATATCATGTAGTATATGTTTATATGTTGTGTTTTCTGTGTAATAAGATCTGGCTGGCACAGTGGATCTCTCCAACTGCTTTAAGTTTGGAGGGATTCAATTGTACTCAGCCGTCATCGTCATGCTGTTTTGTAGTTGTGTTATTTAAGTTAGATTTCATTGAGAAAAGAAAAACAAGGAAGTTTGAAAATAAATTTCACAAGTCAAGAAAGACACATCTAAAACACACACGTGTTCTGACTTTCAATATGTGTACGACTTGGTTGTTTAAAACTTGCATTCAGGTGTCTGTGTGTCTTGTTTGCCATTGCTGGCGTGCAGCTGGAGTGTTTAAAACTTGCATTAAGGTGTCTGTTTGCTATTGCTGGCGTCCAGCTGGAGTGTTTTGGGGATTAAGGTTAACACTGACTGCCTCATATTGTTATTTTCACTCATTCTATGCCAGAGAAGTGACCACAAGTTGGTCAGTTATCACTTCTGTAACCAGTGAAAGACATGATAGCGCGGTGACTATGTATGTAAATGGGCCTGGAAGCATTGGAAATGTGGTTTTATAGAAGAATGCTGAAAATTAATTGGACAGCGAAAATGAGCAATCTGGACATTTTGAGGGAAGTTAAGTCGCAAAGCAAGTGAATCGATACAGTTATCTCGGCACAGTCATAACATCTGATGGGAGACGCCTTGAAGACATTAGAACAAGAATTGCCATTGCGAAGGTAGTCTTTTGCAAGATGAAAAACATAATGACCAATAAAAAAGATTTCAATTGAAACGAGAAAAAGAGAGCTGAAGTGCTACATGGAACATAAAATTTGGTGGAACTGCGGTAAAGCTGTGAAAGTTTAAACAATATATAATGACACAAAGTAGTGCAGCTTTACATAACAGAGTTACGACACATACAGAACGTTGCGGCGGTTAGCCTTCATCAGCAAACAAACACATTCACAAACACAACATACAGTCAAGGAGAACTCCTGTGACTACATTAGAAGGTGATGACAGGACGAGAGGAACAAATGCATGGGAAAATGGAAGCAATGAAGAGGAAACGAGAATTGACAAAATGTTAATTGAAAAGAATGTTAGTCGAAGAAAGTGTTTAATAGAAAAACTGTTTATAGAGAAAAAAAACTGTATACTCACCTCACGTACGGACCTGTGAATGTTTACGGAAATCTCAGGTGTATTTTTATAACGGTGCTGGATGTTACGGTACAGTGAGCACATAGAAAGAAGGGGGCGGGGTAGGAGGCGTGTAAAATTGACCACGACCCCATTGTGTTATTGGTCTGGGTGGACTGGTGTGTAGGAACACGCGTACTTACATACACACACTTCAACTGACAAAATGCTAGTGTATGTGGACATGCAAGAAGAGAGAGAGAGGAGAGCGAGAGAGAGAGAGAGACAGACAGAGAGAGGAAAAGTGCCTGCGACCTACCACATGGGGTATATTGTAACCTACGAAATAGTCAGTATGGTTGCTAGTCATACAACGCGCTTCAGGAGCCCCTCGCCCAGTCCTAGAGTTGTTGGGGTTGTGTAAGATCCAATCACTGGCAATGCACGTGAAGAAGGTATGCACAGAGAAGCCAGATGTAAGAGGAGAGAGAGAGAGTGAGAGAGAGAGCGCGAAAGGGGGGAGAGAGGAAGAGGGAGGGAGAGAGAGAGGGAGAGGGAGAGAGATAGAGAGAAAGGGAGAAGAAGAGAGAGAGGGGGGGGAGAGAGGGAGAGTGAAGCCTCGCATTTTTAGACCTACCCACTCCGCATTCCTCATGCAGTATATCGCATGCAGTTTTCCTCTCTCTCTCTCTCTCTCTCTCTCTCTCTCTCTCTCTTCTCTTCTCTCTCTCTCTCTCTCTCTCTCTCTCCTTACATCTTGCTTCTCTGTGCCTACCTACTTCACTTGTATTACCAGTGGTTGGATCTCACACAGCCCCATCAACTCGTACACTGGACGAGTGGCTCCTGAAGTGTGCTTTGTAACAATCAACCATACTGACTATTTCATAGGGGACAGTACGAGGGAAACGTCGTACGTGTAGACTGACGCGCCCCACATGCCTCATGTGGTATATCACAGGCACTTCTCCTCTCTCTCTCTCTCTCTCTCTCTCTCTCTCTCTCTCTCTCTCCTTACATCTTGCTTCTCTGTGCCCACCCACTTCACTTGTATTACCAGTGGTTATATCTCACACAGCCCTAACAACTCAAACACTGGGCGAGAGGCTCCTGAAGTGTACTGTGCAATAATCAACCATACTGACTATTTCATAGGGTACAGTACGAGGGAAACGTCGTACACGTAGACCGACGCGCCCCACACGCCTCATGTGGTATATCACAGGCACTTTTCCTCTCTCTCTCTCTCTCTCTTTCTCTCTCTCTTTCTCTCTCTCTCCCTCTCTCTCTCTTTCACCCTCTCGCTCTCTCCCTCTCTCTCTCGCTCTCCCCTCTCTCGCTCTCTCTCCTCCTCTCTCACTCCCTCTCTCTCGCTCTCTCTCTCCCTCTCTCACTCCCTCTCGCGCTTTCTGTCCCTCCCTTGATCTCTCTCTTGCCCTCCCCCTCTCTCGCTCTCACCCTCCCTCACTCTCTCTCTCCCTCTCTCTCCCTCTCTCTCTCTCCCTCTCTCCCCCCCTCTCTCCCTCCCTCTCTCTCTCCCTCTCTCTCTTCCTCTCCCCCTCTCTCTCTCCCTTTCTCTCTCCCTCCCTCTCCCCCTCTCTCTTCTCCCTCTCTCTCCCTCTCTCTCCCCCTCTCTCCCCCCTTTCGCGCTCTCTCTCTCACTCTCTCTCTCCCTCTCTCTCTCCTCTTACATCTGGCTTCTCTGTGCATACCTTCTTCACGTGCATTGCCAGTGATTGGATCTTACACAACCCCAACAACTCTAGGACTGGGCGAGGGGCTCCTGAAGCGCGTTGTATGACTAGCAACCATACTGACTATTTCGTAGGTTACAATATACCCCATGTGGTAGGTCGCAGGCACTTTTCCTCTCTCTGTCTCTCTCTGTCTGTCGCTCTCTCTCTCTCTCTCTCGCTCTCTCTCTCTCTCTCTCTCTCTCTCTCTCTCTCTCTCTCTCTCTCTCTCTCTCTCCCTCTCTCTCTTCTTGCATGTCCACATACACTAGCATTTTGTCAGTTGAAGTGTCTATGTAAGTACGCGTGTTCCTACACACCAGTCCACCCAGACCAATAACACAATGGGGTCGTGGTCAATTTTACACGCCTCCTACCCCGCCCCCTTCTTTCTATGTGCTCACTGTACCGTAACATCCAGCACCGTTATAAAAATACACCTGAGATTTCCGTAAACATTCACAGGTCCGTACGTGAGGTGAGTATACAGTTTTTTTCTCTATAAACAGTTTTTCTATTAAACACTTTCTTCGACTAACATTCTTTTCAATTAACATTTTGTCAATTCTCGTTTCCTCTTCATTGCTTCCATTTTCCCATGCATTTGTTCCTCTCGTCCTGTCATCACCTTCTAATGTAGTCACAGGAGTTCTCCTTGACTGTATGTTGTGTTTGTGAATGTGTTTGTTTGCTGATGAAGGCTAACCGCCACAACGTTCTGTATGTGTCGTAACTCTGTTATGTAAAGCTGCACTACTTTGTGTCATTATACATGGAACATGTACTTTTGTATGGATGTGAAGCGTGGACAATGAGCAGTCAAGCTGAAAAACAGCTGATGGCTGTGGAAATGTGGTTTCTGAGGAAAATCAAGAAACAAATGAAGATCGTAAACTGATTTGAGTCATTAGACGTAGACAGTCAAAATTTGTTGGGCATATTATGAGAAAAAATGACTTGGAGAACTTGGTGAAGACTGGCAAGATCGAAGGGAAGAGACCAAGGGGAAGACAGAGGAGTAAATACCTGGATGACTTGGCCACGTGGCATGGCCGAGACAGGAACATGGAGTTGATCCATGACTCTGGTGATCGAGTGAGATGGCAGAACATGACCGCCCACACTTATCGGCATGGCACATGATGGATGGAAGTCGCAAAGACAACTTATCACAAATATCAGAAAACGGCAGTCACCTTTCTTTGGGCCACCTTATGATAAAACAAAAACTGGAACATGTGACAACCGGAAAGATTTGCGGAACAATAGATAAGGGAAGACAACGTGAGAGATTCTTGATAGTCTTGTGTCATGGCACGGAAGAGAGTAGACACACGAATTGATTCATGCCGTCGGAGATCGCAATTTGTGGAGAGGCATGATCGCCTAATCCAGCCGGCAAGGCACTGGATGATGATGATGAAGTCACTAATATAGGCTATGGTAAGTGCTAGATGCACGCGGGTTCTGAACTCTTATTATTGTCAAGTACCAGCTGGCATGGGCGATGATATCTCGTGATTTCATCATCATCTTGTGCCATGACGATAAGCGTGGGCGTTCAGTCCTGGATCAGGTTTGTACTCTTGATGCCTTTTAGCCAAGCCATGACGGTATAGGATGCATTTTTAGTGACTGTGCAGTGATTGAAAATATTGCCGGTCCATGTTTTGTATTCACCTCTGTAAAGTTCATGCAACATAATAGGTAAATACAAAACTTGGACCGGCAATATTTTCAAACACTGCACAGCCATTAAAAATACACACTGTACTTGTTTCATCGCCTGGAGGGACTGTGGCTAAGAGATTACGGTGTCCACTTCAGGTTCAGGAGCTACTGGCTTCAATCTCAGCAATGGGCTGGTCATTTTCAAAGAACCGCTGGTATATAATAGTTAGTTAGTCGACAGATCATCCTCATTGCACATCGAACCATTCAGTCCATTAGTGCTCGGATCCCCTCCTCAGCACATCCCGCAGCGTGTAGCATGGTATATAATAATAACAACACACATCGCTTTGGTAGTGAGATCGGATTCATAGCCTGCTCAGATGAAGGTGAAAAGCAGGAGGTCCAATGTGCACGTTGTTGAAGTTAAAAATCCAGTGACAGTTGGAAATAGCAAAGGGTAGGCTGTACAGTTACTGCTCCGACAGATAGAGCCTGGATGGAATCAGTCTAGATGAAGCAAACTGTACATAAATTCATGTCGAAGTCGGACAGTAGACCTTTGAGTTGCTTACTAGATCTGACTCACTCCTCTCAAAAGATGACCGAACAAATAGAAGATCTCATTGTGTTCCTCTTGCTATTTTGCAGTCAAGTGTGCTTGTCATCACCATATTTTCAAGTCTATTTCTCCTCAAAACATCTTGACTTTCTACATCACATTTTTCTAATTAATTTTTTTTTATATCATCTGTTCTCGAAGGACTACTTCGTGTGTTTTTCTGTCCATGAAATATGTTTTTCCATCTGATATTCTTTGCACTTTCCCTAAGAAACCACATTTCTGCTAGCGTCACATGCATATTTCTCAGTGTGTCTGCTTATTGTTCACGTCTCACATGCGTACAGCAGTTGCAAGTCTACATAGCACTACAACACCCCCCCCCCCACCTCACAGCAATCGATATTATATCTACGAATATATTTTCCATTATGCAAAGGTTTAATGTTGCGATCGCGATTCGTGCTTTAATTTCTACAAGACATCTTCCATCCGATGTTATGACGGCTCCAAGATAATTGTAACGATTCATCTGTTCACAAGATTAAAAAAGGGAACATGGGTGTCGCAGTCTAATTTAAGACATCCCATTGTGTGTTGCAATTCATCAATGAATCAGCGCAGCACGGATTTCACTCGGAGCCTGGAAGAATCAGTCGCTTATGCAGTCGGCCCATTAAAAGTACAAAAAAGCGTATGGGCAGTCCTATATCTAACGTAAGAGACCGCGCAAGAATGCGTCTATACCGAGTGCAATGTTCTTATTCTTATTTAACATAAACAGTTAAAGACAATCGACTAACCGAGGGGCTAGGATATCGATCTCACACATTGTTGTAAATCCCTCAAAGGCAAAGAAAAACTATCTTTTGAAGGTGAAATAAAGTCTAAAAATCCTAACATGTACGCTTTGTGGCAACTAATTGTGCAAGCTACAATGTTCCCTCAGCGGCAACAGATTATCACTGCAGACACCAGCAGTAATACTATATTCTGTCTGTCATCTACTGCCTATAGTACTTTGCAGTGGAGGGCGTCGGGGGGTGGGGGGGGGGGGGGGTCCTTGAGCCTGAGGAATTAACGCCGCCTGGCTAGTGCAGTCGCCTCGACTCGAACTGTGCAGGTTAGAATGCCTTTTTTGCCCCCCCCCCCCCGATAGAAAGCATATAGTCTGAATTTATGATAAAAGCAATGCTATATAGTAACAATTATCCCCCTCTGTGGCGAAAGGAGTTACGAATGCTATTCGTAACCCCGCATACCGCGTACAATGGTATGAGTGACAGTCGTTCAGAAAGCAATTGCAAACTACTGAACGTAAACTTGCCCAAGAATCACAAACAGAAAAAAAAAAAAATAGCTGGGAGTGCCTGCTACAAACTGTAAAGGATATGCAGCTAACATTTTTTATTATACAGTGGTTCTCAACCGGTGGGGAATTCCCCCTCCCCCCAGGGGGAATTTTAGGGTTTCGGGGGGGGGGGGGGCGGGGGGCGGGGGGAATTAATATTATTTCAAGATCGCGTTAATACAAGAACCGATTACTTGATATTGTTTTTCCCTTCATACTGTACGGTTCTGTACGTCTCACCTTTCTAAAATTCAATTTATAAAGTAAGTGAACGTCTAGACTTGTTTTAGTATGTGCTATTAAATTTAGCTTCCATTATTACATATACTGTTTAGGGGCGGGGGCGGGATTTTTACGTAGGAAATACGAAAGGGGGGAATGACGTTCTGAAAATATGGTGAAGGGGAGCCCGTGCCAAAATTGTAGGTAAGAAATACGAAAAGGGGGGGGGGGGAATGACCTTCTGAAAATATGGTGAAGGGGGGCACGGGCCAAAAAAGGATGAGAACCACTGTTATAATAGAAGTAACAATTAACATATCCGACCTGTATTTGCTATCTAAAATAGTATTTGACAGTTTGGGTCGATCTTTTATGTGCCATTTCGAGCAGCGGCATATAAATCTTGTGTATTATCTGATGTTTACTTCGTTCTCCAGTCTTTTGTAAGATCAATACCTTTGAATTTTGTTTTTCAAGGAACCATCTGTACACTAAGAGTAAAAGCCAAAAGGGGTTGCCATGGATACGACTTTCCGTAGGGGGAAATAGCTAAAAAGCCAAAACGAGTCGGAACGTAACCGCCAGACAGTTGACTTGGAGTTAAGAAAACAAAGCGAGCGAAAGGCAACCTTCAATAATAACATCTGACGAGAAATGAAAGTCAAGAGTGTTTACTTCGCAGTGCCAGAAGTGTGTTTTTACATCTGACTGTATACATGACTCGCATAGTCAGATACTCAGGACATTTCGTCTCGACTAATTAACTTTCAGTTTCCCTAACGCCAAATGAAGTTCTCTGAGAGCCAGTCAATATATCGTATACGTAAATGTATTTCTCATGCTATTTCAGTGATCCCAAGTGTTCCCAAACACTGATAATTGTGTTTGTGTTACACAATGGAACCAATCAATCACGCCTCTTCTTTATTATTATTATTATTATTATTATTATTATTATTATTATTATTATTATTATTATTATTATTATTATTATATTATTATTATTATTATTATTATTATTATTATTATTATTATTATTATTATTATTATGTGTTTTGTTTGTTTGCCTTCGCTCACTTTGAACTCAAGCGTAGCCCAAACTCCTAGCGCACTGAGCTGATTTTTGGTGTGGATTAATTTTCCCTATTATCAGTGTCTCTCGCAACCAAGCGAACCTACTCCGACTTTTGGGGTACTTGTAATTTACATCTCCAAGTTAAGGACGAGAAGTCAACATTTTAGTGCAACTGACCGATGTAGGGGTTCAAACCACTATCTCGGCATCAGCAGACCAGAAGATTACGACCTGCGCTCTTATCCATTCGGATATACTGACCTCATCATCTCCTTTTTAAATGCTCATAATCAGTGGCGGACCGGCCAGGGTGTCATCTTGCCCGATGGCAAGAGGACCCCGTGAGCCCCCTTAAACATTACACATATGTTTAAATGTGAATGACATTTTTAGCAAATTTGTCTCCTGGCAATCAATAGTTTAAAACCTAGTTCGCCACTACTCGTAGTACACTAGACGCAGTTTAACGGTTCTATGTGTTTGTGTGTTTATTTGCCACATGCTTGATTAATGTTCATTTCTGAGACCACTAGTGCTATTTAAATGGTTGGGTAGGAACTATCTGCATATTCCACAGTTGTGGGATCAGGTAATAGAGAAACCTTTTCTATGGGTCTAACTGGTCAGACGACAAAGCACATTACTGTGATCTCCGTAACGAAGTGGTCAACCCGCCTGTCTCGCGTTCTGTAAGTCGCGGGTTCGTTCCCCGGACTGCGTCGTTCCGAACACATGCGCAATTTTTCCCAAGACTCCTGGGGGTCATCACTGGAACTACAGAGTTCGTGCTTTGTGGGATAATTTCGACAAGAAGCTTGAAATTCTGTAGAGAGAAATCGATCCAGTTGGGGTAAAACCCGATGCAATGAAGTTGACCCTCTCGACTTAAGTCGTGTCACCTACAGTGAAGCGCTATAGTCATTTGGAAGCTGTAAGTTCGAATCCCGATGTGGCCACATTACTACTTTCAGTTTTTATATTGTCTTGTGTTCCTTAATCTTTACTTGAAACCTTTACTTTCATGAGGGTTAATCAAGACCCGTGGATTTATTTCTCACTCTAATTTGTATTGTAGCACGCGCGCGCGCGCGCACACACACACACACACGCGCGCGCACACACACACACACACACACACACACACACACACACACACACACACACACACACACACACACACACACACACACACACACACACACACACACACACACACACACACACACACACACACACACACACACACACACACACACACACACACACACACACACACACACACACACACACACACACACACACACACACACACACACACACACACACACACACACACACACACACACACACACACACACACACACACCTACCTATTTGGTTCCACTGGGAATCATCAGATAAACAATCTACTTTAAAAACACTGATTGCAGTTCAGCATGGCTGAAAGGATAAGAACGCTAAATGTAAAACTTCCGGTGTGCCGATGCCGAGGTAGTGGGTTCAACTCCTACACCGGTCAGTTGGACTAAAATGTTGACTTCTCATCCTTGACCTTGGGGCGTAAATTACAAGTAACTCAGAAGTCAGAGTAAGTTCGCCTGATGGCGAGGGGCATTGGTATTAGGGAAAGCTAATCCATGCGCAAAATCAGTCTTGTGCACTTCCTAGTTAGCATGTGTATGGGCAACGCTTAGTTCAAAGCCTGCGAACGTAACATAATGGGGGAAAAAAAAACACAGAACACACGGTGAGTTTAGTTTACTCTACACAAAGAAGGTTAAAATAAATTGGCAGCTTTAATTTGAGATGCAGTGTTATCAGAGGAGATAAAGTGAGCTGGGTAGAAAAGAGATTGAATTTCCATGGCATAGGGGAAAATAGAAGACAATTGAGCAACATACCTGAAACTTACTAGTGATTGTATTAGAGACATTAACATGAAGGTCTGAGCGCGAACAAAGAAAAAGAGGAACAAATACACGGAAAAGGTTGTCTTGGCTTGATAATAAGATAAATCAGGAATACTATTCGAAACATAAGAAATGGAGTCTTGCAACTGACAATATGAAAAATAGAGGTCTACAAGTGAAAAAAAAAAAAAAAATGAGAAACTTAGGTCTACTAGCGAAAATATCGTAATGCAAGATTCCAGAAAAAGAATAATTTAAGAAACAACTACAGTAACATTTCGACTACAATTTCGACGCACAGCATTATAGTGTGCAGGCTTTAGTTGCAGTCAGATATGAAAGTAAAATTGTGCTTTATACGTATTGTGCACAGCTGTAATTAATAATACCAGTGCCTCAGTTACGGGTAATGAAGCTAAAACATTGCCTAAGAAATGGAATGCGTGACCGATAGGCGGAGATTACACCTTCATAGCTGGACGAGCGCCAACGCTACACGATATCATGCAGCGGATAGCATCACACGTATGCCAGAACTCGACATAACATCATCCATTGTCGATTTCTGAAAATGCTGCGGTGCGCAAGACGGAAGCGAGGACGACATACTGTACAATGATATGGCGACGAAAAAATGTTGGCGATCCTGATGACAACACCGACGACGGCGACGTTTAAAAACAGCGACGAGGAAGACGGTCTAATCAGTTATCAGTTATCAGTTGGGGGATCTTCATTGCACTCCGGACAGGTCCATAGGTGCTCAGATCCTCCCCCCAGCATATGCATCAGCGTCCGGTGGCTGATAGTGCCAATTATCTGTTGGTTGACGAGGCACCTCGTTTTCCCGATGTACCTCTCGCGTCTGGCCGTGCCGATTCTTACTCCCAATTCTTTCATCCTGGACAGCGATGTGAATTCACTGACGTCAAAGTCCTCTGTTCTCGCCATATCTTTAAGGACGTTAATAACATCGGCAAGATCCATGGGCTGGCCATCTACAGGGGGTGCAGAGTCAGCCAATTTATCAGCTCTTTTATTTCCCTCGACTCCCGCATGTCCCGGGACGAAGATGAAGGACAACAGACTTCCGCAGCGACTCAGTCCACTGTCTACGTACAGATCCAGCTTCGACTTTATGAATCATGTTCATTGAATCACTTAGTACACACACGTTGGTATAATGCTGTGATTCCAGCCATTTGAAAGCCTGTGTAACTGCCATCACCTCCATCGTCATGCTGCTCGTTGTCATAAAGTGGGCACCACTGGATTCTTGAACTGTTCAGCCCACTGAACGGGCTATAAATGCTCACGCACTTCTCTGCTGCTTTACAACAGTTCCATCTGTATAGTTGAGCACTTCGGGGCTGTCTGAGTGTTCATAGATGAGCGCGTTGACCTCTGCATTGACAGCGACAGGTTCTGCTCTCTGCACCGTCTGTCGAGTGTGATAATTCTGGAGAAAGTGAACTTAAAAGCTGGAGGCACCGGCACCCATTCCTTGCCGGGGTTGATACTGGTAAGACTGCAGACCTGTCTGAAGACATCTTCCGCCCGACCCTTCTATGATTTGCCCCTCTTTAGCCTGTCACCATTTCCCCTGAATATAGCGTCATGCAGAGGGTGCTGCTCATCTGCACTTATTTTTAAGTATGCACGAGCTCTCCAGATTTTGATCCTGTGTTCTATTGTCGGGAAGTCAAGGAGGTATCTCATCGCTACACGCCTGGTGTCTCTCGTACAGCCCAAAATGATGCGCATGGCTTCGTTTTGTACCTTTTCAAGTCTTCCAATCTGTGTAGGGCTGACAGTGAGGATGGCCAGGACATATTCGATGCGTGGAACAGAAGTATTAGCAGTCTTTGCTCGATATTGGCAGTCGCTATGACTCTCATTGCTGACAAACCTTTTCGAGCTTTCGTTATGACGTAATCGACATGATCTCTGAAGGACAGGCTACGATCAAGCCTCACGCCAAGATATGTCATTGACTGGGTTCTACTCAAAATGCTCCCATCCATTCTTAATACCGTGTCCCCTGTGTTGGAACAGCTCATTGGACCTGAGTGTGAAGAGTCCCTTGGCTCAATCCACCCAGGTTTGAACTCCACTCCAACGAAACATCATCTATATACCCACATTGGTAAGCCTTGTATAGTGACTGTATTTAGAGTCGCTCATAAACTGTAAGGTCATACCATGGCGAAGTAAATACTGACATTGTGGACAAAGAACAGAGCGGCCATGCTCCAACGAGAAGGTTCCTTGTCTAAAGGATTGTGAGACACTGAGACCCAGTGACGATCCCATAGATTGACTTGGTACACTGCGAGGGCTGCTATTTTCAGGGGTCCATAGGGTCTTCTGTGATCGTGAACATTCAGCTTTTCTGAGAACATGACAGTCAGTTAGTCATCAGTTACCGAAGCCTGTGAGTCAACTCTGGCTACTGTGAAGATCCGAATCGTTGCCTAAGTGCAGGCACCTATTTACATCAAGCTGATAAGGCTGCACTATTGGACAGAAGATCCACAGGCCCGGTGAGATACCCGTGATAACCCTACGTACGGACATGAACTTTGGACACTGCCAGAGTGCAAATGACCACACTGTCGATATACGTTTGTAGAATTACTTCTTGTGTCCAACTGGGGTATGATTTTATTCTTTTCTTCTTCTCCAGTCGGCACCTTGGTCATTTCTCAGCATACAACTTGGCTGAGAGTTATTACAACTTTCCACCATAACCCAACATAACAGTACTGGACAATGAACTCGAACAGCAGCCGACTTAAACGCCAGTTGTAATTTCATGTGTATAATATTCTACACAAACTCAAGTAGACATCACCAGTATACAAATCAGATGTGCGACACTAATTTCACATTACAAGTATCTAAAGAAACCTTATCTAAAAGTGTGGCGCTGTTTTGGCCATCACTCTATCTGAATGTGGTCCGCACGAAACGACGTCCACGGCTAGAATGGCCTTGTCACCTTCGCGATCACGTGTGTTCGCTCCTGTGACAATCTCGCTCGCCACGATCGTCCCGTCCTTCTGGGTGACTTTTCGTCACTATGTCATGAGGTATAATTCAACCCATGGTAGACACCCTGTGATGAAGTCACATACGCCCTGTTGTTAATCCTTTCTATCTGTCTAACTGATATCCCTTGATCTATATATCTATGATACTCCCTCATTCAATCTAGAACTGCACTCTAAGTCACTATTGCAGTTAATAAAATGTTCCATTATGAATTCGATAAAGCCAGAATTGGGTCATATCGTCAGAACTGAGCCCTAGTGTTTGGCTCCTCTAGGTTGAAAGATTGTGAGAAGAGAGGGTCCGGGAAACTAGAGGGGGTCGGTAGACGAATTACACCTATCCCAATACCCAGAACTTATCTCAGGAAACATAGTGAAGTAATGGCTCTGCCCACCCCCCCAGACATTACGACAATCATACAAGCACGCGAGAAGCAACTACATAACACAAGCATGCAAGAACGTTGGGAAGATCAACTCTCCAAGACTGACTCAGCCTAAATGAGCACCTGGAAATTTTCTGGGAAATAAAGGCGGTCGGTGTGATATTAACTACATTGACCCATCGAGTGCCGATCTGTATAAAAATATGTGGCTAGCGCCATGTAGTCAAAACTACTCATGGGATCCCGTAAGTTATCTGTTGGTATATAAATGATACATGCATCTGCACCTTGTTAGTCAGTTGTTAGTAGCAGTTCCAACATCATGGCAACTGATGACCCCATAATGCTGCGTTCTTGTGCCAGTGAATGTCACACAAAAAGCTCCTAACTGTTCCATGTGAAAAGTGGAACAAACAGGAGTCCCAACAAAATCAACAGTACGTACACGCTTATAAAAGTATGACTAAGGCCACTGCCAGAATGCCAACGCAATAGTCCGCCACAATAATTACAGCTCATCGTTGATGGACGTTGCAGTTACTTGGGGGAAAAAATCAGCAGTTCCACACGCATTGCTGAATAAGGCAAACTACTTAGTTAAGCAACATGCCACCCGCTATTTTTCTGAGCATGCAGTTCACAACACACCACCTCGCTCAGATGAAAAAGTATTGTACATCAAATCCACAGCTGACAGTGTCGCACCAGGCACGAAGCTCAGAGGCTGGGCTAAGGAACCAAGTACTACAAGTCCAAAATCCTAGGGACATGCAACCAAAGACTAAATGTCATGGTAGGGCAGTCCAGGCCCTAAGCCTTGGTCAGAAACTGGTCTAGGATTAAAGCTCCACCAGGCGGGCTGTTAGGGCATTGCTTTGTTGATCTGACAGCTTCTGTAGCTTGTCTTGTTCCAGATTTATTGGTGTTACCTTTCCTCTGGAGTAAACTAGGCAGGCCGAGAGAGAGAGAGAGAGAGAGAGAGAGAGAGAGAGAGAGAGAGAGAGAGAGGTATCATCTGGCAACACATGGTCTCTACAATCCAGCCCAGGCTTTGTGCTATGGAGAGGTATAACTCCATGCATGGACTAGTAGTTATGATGCCGTTTTGAAGCACTGTGTAACAAACTACCGCCTGTCAAGAAAGCATGGTGCTAAACATCTGAACAATTGTGATGTTATCGTAACTTCCGCCTGCTATTCAATAGTACATATTTTGGTGCATGTTCTTTGCAGGACGTTGCGAGCAACCCCTGGTTGATTTTCTATGCATTTGTACGTTCGATCCAGACATTATCCCTATATTTTTTTTTCGCATATCCTATTACAGGACATCGCTGTCAACACCAGCATTTTATCGCTGTAGTTAATTTCTAGGCAAGATTACGCCCAGTAGTTTGCCATTACTTTCTGAGCTGCCGGCTCACATATCCCGATAGTATCGGGCACTGCGAGAACCGCTACCGATTCTCGCGCAGCCGCGTTTGCTCACATGGATAAACGGGATTACGGAGAAAGTCGCTAAATCCTAGGCCAGGGAGACCGGCTTTCCCTATATATCGTATGGTAATGGTAACGTTGTTGATTCATCCTTCCGTTGTTCAATGGTGTTCAATCCCTGCATATCTCGTCGCTATTGTAATTTTATAGTACCACTCTCCTGTTGTTCCACAGTGTATTAAATTACCTCTGTATATATAGTGGTGATTTTGACGTTATACAGTAGTAACAACCTCTTGTTATTCGAAAGTGTACCCATGCATTATCCGTGTATATCTCGTCATAACTGAAATGTTATAGTAGCATCCTCCTGTTGTTCATTATATCTGTCGTAATAATTGTGTAACAACATGCAGTTGTTCGAACGTGTTCTTAGATAGTTAAAAAATGTTTATCCTTTGCAGTCAACCCCAGATTGATTTTGTAAGCAATTTTACGTACAGTAGTCTGCTATTTCTTTCTGGACAAGAAGACAACGCTTAAGTCCAACTGAACAGTGTAGTCTCATATGGTCACCAGTAGGGAAAAGAAAACGGGGAAGACCAAGAGAGACCCTGCGTAGAGCCATCATCAGAGAAGGCTCATTCAACGGCCAAGTGAACATCCAAGATCTACAACAGGTAGCAGCGAACCGCCAGACATGGAGAGACAGGACTTCTGCCCTATGCGCCGACTTAGGCTCAAGAGTCAAGAGGAAAGACTAACTAACTAACTAACTAACCAGTGTAGGGGAAGAACCTGCAACTCCAACACCAGCGCAGGCAAAGAGTAAGATCTGGGACTCTCTTATCCTTTCAGCCACGTCGACTAACCGTTTAAATAAAGAAATTAACGCTCAAATGGTTGTTATTTTCTCTCGCAAAGTGCGTCTTGCTAAATTCTGTCGATAACATTAACATAAACTTGTCAGCTTAACGTGGCAATTCTCGTATGGCTGCAAATCTCTAAACTTTTGTGGTGCGGGAAAATGGTAGGGAAAAATATCTTAAAAAGAGTTAGATACGTGTTTTAAATCATAGCCTTGGATTTTAATTTTGGCTTTATTTAATTTTTATTATTGCGTCTTCTTATTTTCAATTGTTTCCTTTTCTTGTTCAGTTCAATTTTAGCTTTTCTTCCTCTCATTAGTTCAATATTAATTTTATGATCGTGAATTCGCTTACCGTTGTTTATAATACAATGTTCAAGCATGAACAAATTAGGAAGCGTTGGGAACAACGGAGAGTAGTTCCTGAGACCAATGTCGCGAATACCTTGGACTGCAGGAATAACTAACAACGATCGCAAGGAAGTAGGCATTACATACAGCTTTAAGAAAGAGACAATGTTGTTTGGTCATATGATGAGAAGAGAGGCTACGGTAAACATCATGACGACTGGACAAGTCATTGTAGGAAGAGGCAGAGACAGGCCGAGAGAAATTATGCTGGAAGGACTGAGGCGGTGGTATGCAAAAATACCACCAACTGACGCTATATTTTAAAACTTGAATTGTCAAGAGACACACTGAAAATCAAACTCGTCTCCTGATCTTAAGAACATACCAATATAATGTTCTAGGACAAAACTACTTGCCAACTAAAATCGCGTTGGTTTCTTACGGAAAGGTATGTGATCCGGTCGTTCAGAAAGCAATGGCAAACTACTGAACGTAAAACTTGCCAAGACATCAACAGCAGCTGAAAAATGCTGGGTTGACTGCAATGTCCTGTAAAAAGGATATGAAAAAAAGAGTGACACAAACTTTGAACATCTTGGCGAGAAGTCAACAACAAGGGTCACTGTTAAAAGAAGAAATACGTGGACTAGCTGCGGCAATGAAGATGATAAAAGGTTACAAGACTCTGTGACACAATATAACACATAAATTACAGTCAATTCTTTGCCAACATGCAATATGCACGAGAGTCATGGACCATTTCACAACCATTTAAGAATAAAATCGGGGCACGTGAACACAAATATGGGTATCCATTGGGTTGACAAAATTCTAGAAGACCTGGACTTTGCCGACGACATAGTGCTTTTGAGTTCAACACACCCAGATGCCCAAGAGAAAATAAACCACCTCCAAAATGTTTCAGGACAAATTGGTCTCCAAATTAACACCACAAAAACAAAGACTATTGATCTTACCAACAGTTCAGATGACACCAAATTGAACAGCTACGTTCTTGAAAAAGTCAACAGCTTTACATACCTAGGAAGCAAAATGACATCTACAGGGGACTCAACACCAGAAATATCATCTAGAATCGCACTGGCATCTAGTGCCTTCAATAAACTGTCAAACATCTGGAAGTCAAAGACACTCAGCAAACACACAAAACTTAAAATCTTCAACTCTTGTGTGATTCCAGTGTTAACGTATGGATGTGAAAGTTGGAAATCAACGGTAGCTTTAGATAAAAAATTAGACAATTTTGAGAACAAATGTCTTAGAAGACTTCTAAACATCCACTGGACAGACTTCAGAACCAATTCGCAAATAAGACAAGAGACTAAGCAAGATACAGTATCCAATTTCATAAGAAGACGCCGTTGGAACTACATCGGCCACGTACTCAGAATGGACAAGTCAAGACTCCCCTATCAAGCCCTCACATGGTCACCAGTAGGGAAAAGAAAACGGGGAAGACCAAGAGAGACCCTGCGTAGAACCATCATTAGAGAAGGCTCATTCAATGGCCAAGTAAATATCCAAGATCTACAACAGATAGCAGCGAACCGCCAAGCATGGAGAGACAGGACTTCTGCCCTATGCGCCGCCTTAGGCTCAAGAGGAAAGACTAACTAACTAACGTGAACACAAATGCTACATAATTGTTCATAGAATATCACCCAGTTCCGATTAGTCTATAAATATGGGGTATCATGGTATACTCAATACATCGCATGGAATGAAGCCTTTTCAGCACACCCACAGTATGTGAGATGACATGGGAAATAAGTTCGTTACTTGTTTACAATAATAAACATGCATACATGTCTTGTTTTGTCACTTCGCGAGAAGAGCATATTAGGGAAAATAAAGATGGTATTTTAAGGTTGGTTATTGTAGATGGAATACTATAGCAGAAAACAGGAAGGGAGGGTTTATTTGTCAATGAATAAAACTGCGCATGCGGAAAAGAGAGAGAGAGAGAGAGAGAGAGAGAGAGAGAGAGAGAGAGAGAGAGAGAGAGAGAGAGAGAGAGAGAGAGAGAGAGAGAGAGAGAGGAGGCCAGCAGCGAAGATAATGCTCTTACCGGAAAGCCTCAATAGCGGTCAGATTGAAGGCTTGTGTGGCGCCGAGATAAGAATGCTTCCATTCTCGCCTTAAATTAGCTCTATGATAATGATATTGTCGGGCATTTTTCTTCAGACCCTGTCACCACAGCCCAAAGGAGACTTGCCAGAAAACAATTCTGCATGCGCTGCTTTTACATTGATTCTCGAGAACACTATTCTCAGCCAGCAGATGGTAATTCTAAAAGCGCGTAGTGAGGAACTACGTGACGGTTTCTGTTATTTTTCTGCTGTAACAACTGTTGGTTGGGAAAATCCCTTCGAACGACTGAACGTCAGCTTAAGTTCAGTGCATTGGCGTTTAGATCATCTAAGCCATGAAAGGCCTTGCATATATCGAAGTGATGTTGATATAGAGACTCTCCTTATAACACGGTACCGAAGGGCCAGCCCCACGGGGATTGTATTGCGGAGCTCTCTTTCCTGGTCCTAATCCCAGAAACCAGAGGGGCTTACAATAACTTCATATTTGTGGAAAGTAATTCTTTCGAGCCACTCTAGTTTGACTTGCAGCACCGTTTGCGAACGGTTGATCTACTATTGGGAGTACGGCCCATTATCTATACATCATGGAACGGCAACCTTTTCATAGTTGAACATTGATTTATTTGGTTGTTTCGGGATTTGAGATTTAAATATTGAGCACAACCCACTACTGGCAACGCTGATAGTATTCTGGTATGAACCTAAGGCCCATCAATGTGGAAGCACTAGACTCGAGTTTCGCTCTCGTTTGAACATGCCAGTCAAGGTGAGCCCCATAAGACTTAACCCAATCCGAAGAGCAGAGAGGATAAAATATAACCAGTCCTGTTTAGGACTAACTCAAAAGAGAACAAAGAAAGGACAGAATTAAAAAAAAAACAACAACAGAGAGAGAGAGAGAGAGAGAGAGAGAGAGAGAGAGAGAGAGAGAGAGAGAGAGAGAGAGAGAAACCGGACCTCAGTTATGACCGACGCTGCAGAAGCAGGTTGAATAAAGCCGAATTTTTATGAGGGCAATCCAAGCAAATGATAACCAGATTCCTCAAGGTGAAACTTACTTCAAGAGGCGGAATCATTTACATATTTAGGTAGCAATATATGCAAAGATGGGGGAACAGGATAAATATATGAAAGTAAGAATACAACAGACAAGGTGGGATTTCATAGCTCTAGGTAATCTGTGGAAGTCAGCAGAGTTCAAACGTAGCATGCCGCATCTTCTATTAATTTCTCTTAGAACATTTTAACATGCCTCGTGTAGGGATCTTTTACTCTCCTTGAGGCGTATTGTGTTTATGACAAGGACGAGCGTAAGTAAAGAACAGCTTTACACACTTTCAGGCGCATTCTGTTTATTTGTTTATATTAAGAAAGTAAAGACTAAGTAAGTATTTAGTATAACTAATTAAGTAAGTAATGACTATGACAAGCAAATAAGTAAAGAACACTTTTCGCTTTGAGGCGAATCGGGCATGTGATGTTAGCGCAATGTTTTCACAGATCACTCAGAATTCTATAATTAATATAAAAACATTCTCCGCGGCCATCTGTGCTTTCCGTAGCATTTCCTGGTACCAAGGTACTGGCAACTAGTTTGGTTGACATGTGAGCTTAGGTCAGTAAAAAAAAAGAAAAGAAAAAAAAAATACTCATTTCCATAGGGATTTGAATACCTGACCACCAGACAGACAGGCAAACGTGCTAGCCAATGCACTCCCACAGACCCTTTTGCTAATCAATAACCCAGACACAGTATGTACTCTAGCCTGAAACATGTCGGGTTTAAATGCATTTGTTGGATAATTGAGGATGCCCCAGGATGCCTGTTAGAATATTTTGCATCTTGAGAAACACCAGGGTGTCTGACTTTTATCTTAGACTAGTAGATCAAGTGCATAGTTTTCTCGGATAATGACGAGAAAAGGAAGGCCAAAGTCTAACGTCCACTGAATATCTCTGCAGGGCCATGCGGTAGATTTTCTCAGTATGATGCAAATCTTCGAAATGCCGCCCCTTGATGATGCAAATCTTCGAAATTCCGCCCCTTAAATCTTCGAAATGCCGCCTCTCCTTCGCATACCTCCCCCTTACGGCGCCGCCTGATGCGGCCGCCTCTCTGTGTCATAACACGGCACGGCCCTGTATCTCTGTACATTCATGTCTGCTGAAACTCATTTTATAAATGAAATGATCATATACCAAAATTCGGAATCCGCCCAAGGTCCTCTGGGTTGAATGTTGAATACTGTGTAATGCTAAACAGTACAGATTACAACGGGGTGTCATCTGATAGACCAGAACATATGCGTATTGGTTCCGTGTTTCTATTCGGAGGGCAACTAATCTTTCAATCAGGGCGGCTGCTATTAAACAAACTAGCCACGAGTGTTTTACAGTCTACCCAACGACGGAGACTTGCCTGCATGTGTTCCAGAATTTCCCCAGCCCACCTTTTCTGGCCTACAGCTTCATAAGTTCATAACACTCCTGAAGTCGGAGTGGGTTCGCTTGATGGCGTGGGACATTATTAATAGGGAAAGCAAATCCACATGTAAAATTTAGTCCAGCACAACTAGGAATAGTGTGAATGGACTACGCTTGAGTTCAAAGCGAGCGAGCGCCAAAAAAAAGTTCATAAGGTATTTGCAAGGATTCCTGCAGTTTCAACATGCAACATTACTTTCCTGGCTGCTATGTTTTCTAATAGTTTTGGTGATTAGTTTTGCAATGTAATAATTATACAACTGCTTAGCTGCCTTATGCAGGTGTAATCTCCAGGAAGTTACGTAGATAATATCATGAGAGTAGTCGGACTAGGGTTCTAGGCCTGCACTCGACGTCCGCTAAACAAAAGAAAGGTTAGGCACCTATTCCTTCATGTCTTCAAGCATACAAAATGTGATGGTCTAAAACTTCACATATCCATAGCAGATTCGCTTCGGGAGTTGTTTGTTGTTGTGTTTTCTTTTTTTCTTCTTTTTTAGCTGCCTGGGATTTTCCCAAGGATTTAAAGAACGGTTGCAGGCAAATGTGAACACAGTTCTTTGGTACTTCACTCTGTACACTGATGCTACAATTCACGAGCACGTTTTGAATACCACTTTTAGTTTTTTTGTTACATATGTTTTTTATTTCACACCATCAAGACCTGAAACAGTGCTGCTAAGTTTTATTTTATGCATCTATAGGCTAAGTTTAATGTGCATTTCTGCACTCACCAAACCCAATATTCAATCCGTTTTCAAAGGCTCAGTGCGTTCTCGTAAATGTCAACCGTATTCATTTTCAAATGAAAAGAATCAGCAAAACAAAGTAGACCTAGCTAACTGCAATCATGAAAATGGAAACACAAAACTCCGGACAAACACGACTACATATTATGTAGTCGTGTCTAATAATCAGAACGAAATATACAGCTGATATTACAAAGCATGCAAATTCCAATGGAAGGGCTCTAAGGTTATGCTTGTTTTATCAATGCGTGTCACATCCAGGACCAGTTCCTTTCTTCCCTCGTGATTCGCATGGACTTTTCTAGTTCTCTAATGAGCTGCACATTAGCGATTCTCACATACCATTTAGTTCTTTTATTCTATATACATATATATTAATATACATATATACACATACATACATATATAATATACACATATATTAATATTGTTTTGTCTGTTCCGATGAGTTAACTACTGTTTAGGTTGTGCAACTATTATCTACGAAATGGGATAGTCGGCCCTACACCAACCTTTCTTAGTCCCTTCAATGTCACCTTTGTCAGGTGAAGGCGTTTCTATTCTTTGCCAAAATTATTGGCCTTGGTAACACACGAGAATAGGTACAATTAACTCGGAACAGTAATAACATCTGATGGGAGATGACTTGAAGAGATTAGAACAAGAATCGCCATGGCGAAGGTAGCCTTTAGCAAGATGAAAAACATACTGACCAATAAAAAGATGTCAATTGAAACGACAAAAAGATTGTTGAGGTGTTACATAGAGCCTGTACTTTTGTATGGATGCGAAGCTTGGACAATGAGCAGTCAAGCTGGAAAAAAAACATCTGATGGCTGTGGAAATGTGGTTTTTGAGGAGAAAGCAAAGAATACCATGGACAGACAGAAAAACCAATGACTAAGAACTACAAGAAACAAATGAAAATCGTAAATTGATTAGAGAAATTAGACGTAGACAGTCAAAACGTTTTGGATTTTGGACATGTTATGAGAAAAAATAAATTGGAGAACTTGGTGACAACTGGCAAAGATCGAGGGGAGGAGAACAAGGGGGAGTCAGAGAAGAAAATACCTGGATGGCTTGACTACGTGGCATGGTCGAGACAGGAACACTGAGCTGATCCACGACTCTGGTGATCGAGTGAAATCGCGAGTCATGAACGCCCTCGCTTACCAACATGCCAGATGATGGATGGAACACACGAGCTCAAGTATATTTTTCATGTATTTTGTTCCGTTTTCTCGCTTTACACTCGAGCGTGGTCCTAACTGAACTGATTTTCGCACGTGGGTCAGCTTTCCCTTTTACCTCGCCACCAGGCGAAACCACTCCGACTTCTGAAGTACTTATAATCTACGTCCCCAAAAAGTAAACGAGAAGTAAACGCTAAAGTGCAACTGACCGGTGTAGGCAAAGAACTCCCTACCTCGATATCAGCGCAGCAGAAGTTTATAAGCAAACGCTCTTTACCTTTAAGGCGATACGATCTTTTCATGTATTAAGTGACTGTGCAGGGCAAGACAAACTGTTTATAAAACAAGAGCATTGATCTTTGGAGATTGTTCTCCACGGCTGCTGAAGACAGCGATGTCTGACGTGTGCAGTCTGTTCATTCTAGATCAGTGCTATCCGACACGTGAGTCGCGAATCCTAATGGTGTCGCCAAGTTTTTTCTGTGGAGTCGCCTAGTTTTTCATAAATTTTAAATGAAATTCCACTCAAAGGGTATAAGTTGGTATTTATGCCAATATGGCTCCACTTTAAAATTCTGTTTGTGTTGATAGAACTCGTGTTTGCTTATTGAAAGATAGCGTTTTAACTTCCAGAAGTAGGGAAAGCAAAACAAGTACCAGTACAATATCATCAATAGAATAAAATTCTATACCACAAATTGTAAACTGATGCAGACAGTCTTTTTAGCGCAAAAGTATATACACACATTCATAACTAACCTACTAAATATGCCTTTTTATGGGAATGTTACAGAAGGTCCCAATGAACTTCCCTCTGTGTCGAAGGGTCCACGAACTTAATCCGTAATCACGCATACCGCGTTCAAAACACAGCTGCGGGAGATTTGGAAGCAGGCCGCCTTGCGTTGGTTTCATACAATAGTATTAGTTCAGGTCGTTCAGAAAGCAATGGCAAACTACTGAACGTAAACTTGAGAAGAAATCACAAACTGCCAAGAAATACTGACGTTGACTGCGACGTCCTGTTAAGGACATGCAACTGACAGTTTTTCTTACTTGTTTATGAATAATCTGGAAGGTTGAGTCTTAAGTTTTACGCTGGCGTTCATTTCGTCCGAACTCTAAAAGGGATTTGCATCTATCGGAGATATTTGGTGGAGAGACCTTTCCCTCGACCTGGTACTAAAGTGCCATTTCCACGGAGATCACGCTGCCAAACTCCAATCAATCCTTCTCCTAAAGCTATAAACCAGAGGATTTTGCCAGACTGGTATTGGAACTTCACATGGGCTGAGAGACATACTACCAAGTCATCATTCATGATTCAGCATTCAGATTGATGATGATGACCTGCTGGGATTAGGCTTTGGATGGTCATGATTCTTCTGCGAGTTTTTAAGGTCAACAGATCCATCTCAATGTCAAGACGGAACTTTGATTATAAAGTTAAAACAAAGTTGCACATCCTTTACAGAACGTCACAATAAACCCCGAGATTTAGTGTCTGTTTGTGATTTACTAGATAATTTTACATTCAATTGTTAACTATTACTTTCTGAACGGCCGACGCTCATACCATTGTGAAAATCAGCGCACAGTGATCTGCACCCATATTGCCGGCGGATGACCTCGAACAGGGAATTGTGAACAACTTGGATTATATAACTGGATGGCTATTTACTTGATTATTGTTAACAGTGGTAGCTATGACAAGTATAATACAAATATAATAATTTACAATGGTAGCTATGAAAAGTATAATACAAATATAACATTTTACAGTGGTAGCTATGACAAGTATAATACAAATATAATAATTTACAATGGTAGCTATGAAAAGTATAATACAAATATAACATTTTACAGTGGTAGCTATGAAAAGTATAATACAAATACAACATTTTACAGTGGTAGCTATGAAAAGTATAATACAAATATAACATTTTACAGTGGTAGCTATGAAAAGTATAATACACATATAACATTTTACAGTGGTAGCTATGAATAGGCCGGCTTCCTGGCCTAGAGGTTAGCGACTTTTCTCCGTAATCTCGTATACTCTCTTAAGTAACATGACGACGGTGAAAATCAGCAGTGGTTCGAATCGCGTCGGTAACTTACGGGGTATGTAAGCCGGCCGCTCAGAAAGCAATGGCAAACTACTGAGCGTAATCTTGCCAAGAAATCAACAATCAGCTGAAAGATGCTGATGTTGACAGCAATGCCCTGTAAAGGATATGCAAACAAGCTATGAAAAGTATAATACAAATATAACATTTTACAGTGGTAGCTATGAAAAGTATAATACAAATATAACATTTTACAGTGGTAGCTATGAAAAGTATAATACAAATATAACATTTTACAGTGGTAACTATGAAAAGTATAATACAAAAATAACATTTTACACAGGTAGCTATGAAAAGTATAATAAAAATATAACATATTAAAAAAATGTTAAAAAAAAATGGTTGGGAAACACTGGTCTAGTTAATTATAGTGTTTTTTGTTTGTTGCCTCAATATAAAATTCAATATCTCAGTAACCAACTGAGGGAAAATGATGATATTTAGTATATAACCTTATCATTATGTCCACCCAAGAAATTTTTTTTTGTTCTGGAGATTTTACAGCAGATTTCAAAGTTAGTTTATATGCGGTATATTAATTACGACTTAGAGATTACGTCCATGATTTTAACAGTATTACAGCTTCACAAAGACACGTCCCCGCATTTTTTAAAATTTTCACGTGATTTCCGTTTTGAAACAAACAGCGCTAAGATTCAGAGGTGTCTCCAGGTGGGGGTTCTTTCATGAAACGTGATTATATAAATAAACTAGCTGACAAGGCCCGGCTTCTGGCAAGGACCTATCTATCTATCTATCTATCTATCTATCTATCTATCTATCTATCTATCTATCTATCTATCTATCTATCTATCTATCTATCTATCTATCCATCCATCCATCCATCCATCCATCCATCCATCCATCCATCCATCCATCCATCCATCCATCCATCCATCCATCCATCCATCCATCCATCCATCCATCCATCCATCCATCCATCCATCCATCCATCCATCCATCTATCTATCTATCTACCTACCTACCTACCTACCTACCTATCTATCTATCTATCTATCTATCCATCCATCCATCCATCCATCCATCCATCCATCCATCCATCCATCCATCCATCCATCCATCCATCCATCCATCCATCTATCTATCTATCTACCTACCTACCTACCTACCTACCTACCTATCTATCTATCTATCTATCTATCTATCTATCTATCTATCTATCTATCTATCTATCTATCTATCTATCTATCTATCTATCGGTCGGTCGGTCGGTCGGTCGGCA
The DNA here is from genome assembly GCA_963921405.1 of Cepaea hortensis. Lineage (NCBI taxonomy): Eukaryota > Metazoa > Mollusca > Gastropoda > Stylommatophora > Helicidae > Cepaea > Cepaea hortensis. Next base: position 98,883,333 of record OY992877.1, on the reverse strand, counting down.
GGCCGGCCGACCCACCCACCCACCCACCCACACACCCAGCGACCGACCGATCCACCGATCGACCGACCCATCGACCGACCCATCGACCGACCGACCGACCCACCGACCCGCCGACCGATATCTATCTATCTTCTATCTATCTATCCATCCATCCATCCATCCATCCATCCATCTATCTATCTATCTATCTATCTATCTATCTATCTATCTATCTATCTATCTATCTATCTATCTATCTATCTATCTATCTATCTCTATCTATCTATCTATCTATCTATCTATCTATCTATCTATCTATCTATCTATCTATCTATCTATCTATCTATCTATCTATCTATCTATCTATCTATCTATCTATCTATCTAATCTATCTGTCTGTCTGTCTGTCTGTCTGCCTGACTGCCTGCCTGCCTGCCGGCCGACCCACCCACCCACCCACCCACCGACCAACCGACCCACCCACCGACCGACCGACCCACCGACCGACCGACCGACCCACCCACCCAGTCAGCCAGTCAGCCAGCCAGCCATCCACCCACCCACCTTTCTGCCTACCTACCTACCTACCTACCTACCTACCTACCTACCTACCTTTCTGTCTGTCTGTCTGTCTGTATGTCTGTCTTGTCTGTCTGTCTGTCTGTCTGTCTGTCTGTCTTTCCGCGCTATTAAATATTGATAAAAGTTACTGGAAAAAACTTCAGGACCATGTGTTGAAAGAGGAAGAGGACTATTGGAGAAAGGATGGATTGAATTTTATGCAACCGAGAGCAATCATCAGCCTACTGGAATAGTCCGACACAGATTAAGGTCTGAGCAGATCGCAGACCTTAATCTACGTACACACTTACTGGGATATTTTGCTCCAACTATTCAGACGAATTGCAGGCCCTAAACATTACAGTATCAGCATCAGCTGAAGAAACAAGAAGGAAATGAATAATAAGGTAAGAAATATATTCCTTCTACTTTCCTGTTAATTTACAAATTATTTACCCCGTGCCTCTGTAAATTCTCTGTCTTTACCAATATTACACATTGCACCCCTCTCGGGAATCTCCGTGGTGAAGTGGTCAAGCCGTCTGACTCGGGCTCCGAAGGTTGTATGTTCGATTCCGGGCCGCGTCCTTCATTTCACGAGTGCATTTTTTCGGAGACTCCCGAGGGTCGTCGCTGGAACTACGGAGTTCGTGCTTTGTGCGACGCTTTCCGCGCTGCGGAAAGAAACTGAGCCATATGGGATAAAAACCCGGTGCAATGCAGCTGACCCTGTCGACTTTAAGCTAGTTCTTTCATTGCACCCACTCCCATACGAATCCGGATACGCCTTTGTGTGTCATCAGAATTGACAGGTCTCCCATTACCGTAAAAATAACTTTGTTAACGAGAAATCACTAGTTGTTCAGCAAAACATCAAAGGAATGTCGCCGCTTTCAATGATTTAAGTTGTTTTTGGACCTATCAAAGACATATTCCTTGGGTGGGGGTAAATATAAGACGGCTGGAAAAATTTCATAACGATGCAACAGACAGTTTTCAAAATAATTGATCGTGAAAGAAGGCAAACAAATGTGGACATACTATAGTCGCACATCCTTCACAACCCAAGCATTTTATTTTGGCTGTTCGTGATTTACAAGACAATGTTTACGTTAAGTAGTATACCATTGCTTTTTGAACGACTGATCCCTCATATAATCGAGATCAAAGCAAAGCGGTTTGATTCAAAATCGCCAGCAGCTGATTTCGAAATCCTCGATTCGGTATGTCGGGAAATTATAAAACGCTTTCACGGCCCCTAAATCACAGTGTCGACCTAGACCGGTCTGAAAAATACAAATTAAAACTATCGAACTGTAACTCTGACTTTAGACAGCAAAATAGGATAGAACCACGAGGAGGGATGGTAGTGTCCAGTTTGGGAACTGCCTCTTTGGGATGGAGGTGGGAGGTGGAAGGAGTTCCTCAATTTTTAATTCAGGTTCTTATGATGTTTATTCTTCATGCTAGGAAATAATTTCTTGGGCTTTCTGTTGCTTTGAGACTGCGATGCCAAATGCAATAGCTTCCGCTGAAGGTTGTCTTAGAGGCTTATCAAATGTCCTAATCATTTAATTATGTTTATGTCTATATATTCTGTGCTAAATGTCGCCTTTACTTGAGCATCTTATCCTTTCAAGTTTTTCGTTACTGTTTACTTAACGGATGAGTAAAATGGCTCAATACACATTGTGTGTTAGTTGATTCACGCCTTTCAATTTATATGAATGAATAAGAGCACTCGCTCTTAAATTTCTATTGTGCTGATCCCGAGGTAGCGGGTTCAATCCCTACACTGATCAGTTGGATTAAACGTTGACTTCTCGTCCTTGACTTGGGGATGTAAATTACAAGTACCTCAGAAGTCGTAGTGGGCTCACCTGATGGCGAGGGACATTAGTTATTGACAAAGTTAATCCACACGGAAAATCAGTCCAGTGCACTTCCCAGTAGTGGCAACTACTAGAAGTAATAGCGCGGCAATGGACTACGCTTCAGTTAAAAGCGAAGGAGATCAATTTAAAAAAAAAACAACTTTTTAATGTATTACACCCCGCTTGACGTGTTCATATATCGCACCGAAAAAATGGAAGGCCACTCGAGACTGAATGTTCGAAATCAGGCGCAGGAGATTTGGAGCAGACTACCTTGCGTTTGTTTCCATAGTATGAGCACCGGTTGTTCAAAAAGAAATGGCAAACTAGTAAACGTAACAGTTCGCTAATCAAAAAACATTCAAAATATGGGTATATATCACTGGGTAAATATCCACTGCTGTAAATATCATTCAACACTTTGGTTAATATATCTACTCCAAATTCTCCCAGTACTTCTAATTCTTCTATTGTGATTTCATCTGGCCCTGCTGTTTTTCCTTTCTTCAAATGTTTCATAGCGTCAACGACTTCTTCTTTTAGAATAGGTGGACCTTGTAAGTTACTTTCTTCTGTTAATTCTTCCCTACTTCTCCATTAGCAAGATAATTATAGCATCTAGACCAATCTTCCTCTACCGCAGACGAAAGACAACCAACACACGATAACACCTTGAATAATTACCAACCCTACCACCGCTTACGTTTTCACTAAATATATAGCGTAATAACAAGAGCGCCTTTACAAGCGGAGAAAATAGCTTCTATAAAATTAATTAAACATCACAAGCTCTCCAAACAGTTCAAAAATAGACGCATTCAATAATCCACTTTTCAAGCCACGTTAAACAAAACGTCTGCAACCGGAAAAATACTCGGAAAAATGAACGAACATAAAAATAGTCTAATGTTGACAAATCAGTTATAATCCTTCTAAAAAGTATGTTTGTTTTTTGTTTGTTTCTAAGAGACGAACTAAACCCACAGTTGTTATTAAACAAATCAATTAAAAAAATCAACAACAGACTGAAAGAAAACACATGTTAAAAGGGGCTCGTGGATGAGGTGCCTGATGACTGATGCGTGTATAATGTAAGAATATGTAAACTTTATGAATGACCACACGAATATAATCTTCTTCCATTTTAAACTTTAGATCTGAAATTAAAACTCAAAAAGCTTACCCGAGGACCAAGGTCACTTCGTTCTGATCTCACAAAAATACCAGGTGCATACACTGTAGAAGTTAGGAATCGTTTTGGGGTCTTGATGTCTGTGCAAGAGGACATGACACCTGATGAACTGGCAGTATATGCTAGAGATATCTTGATAACTGCAGCCAAAGATTTAATTCCGACCAAGAAAAAGCAACTTAAGCCATGGATTACATCAGACACGTTAGAATTAATAAAACATCGAAGGGAACTGAAACAGAAAGGAGGTGAATCCGATAATACCAGGATGAAGTATAAATCTTTAACTCGAGAAATAAGAAAGAACACAAGAAAGGACAAAAATCAATATATACAAGATTGCTGTACCAGAATAGAGCAATATCATAAGACTGCAAGAGATTACGAAATTTTCAAAGAAATTAAGTTATTGACAAGAAATGTTCAACCTCAATCGAATGTTATCTGTGACAAGATGGGAAATACCTTAAAAGAATCTAGACAAAAAATAGAAAGATGGCAGGAGTATTGCAGTGGAATGTATGATATGAGTGACAGTGAGGATATTGTGCAAGTGGTGGATGAAGATGGGGAGCAGCCGACAGATAGTTGTAGGTTATGGTCTTCACCTTCACGACGGTAGGCAGAGGATCTATTTTTTGAGGAGACAATGGCTACGGTCACTGACCAGTATGGTCACTGCTAGGAAGGAAAGCAATGGCAAACTACCATCTTTATAAATGCCAAGAAAATCATGTTGTGTGGACTCATCGATAACTAGAGAAACGGCGTAAATGGGTGCTCCATAGGAGAAGCCTCGCCCGGTAGGGATAGTCATGCGCACCAGGTGACTCCAGACAGAAGATCGTAAACTGATTAGAGACATTAGACGCAGACAGTCAAAATGTTTTGGGCATGTTATGAGAAGAAATGAATTGGAGAACTTGGTGACAACTGGTAAGATCGAAGGGAACAGACCAAGAGGAAGACATAGAAGCAAATACCTGGATGGTCGAGACAGAAACACAGAGCTGATCCACGACTCTCGTGATCGAGTGAGATGGCAAAACATGACCGCCCACGCTTACCGGCATGGCACATGATGGATGGATGGAGGATATGAATGAGATACATGAGCCAACGACATCAGAGACAGAACTTGAACCCTCATTAGATGAAATTGCATGGGCAATAAAGAACCTGAAGAATGGTAAATCACCTGGATGTGATGAGATACCAGCTGGCTGAGCTAATTAAAGCGGGAGGAGAAGAAAGCATACAAATCTATCACGCATTATGTAAAAAAGATATGGAAAAACTATCTTCATTCCAATACCAAAAAAGGGCAACCTGAAATTATGCACCAACTATAGAACTGTTGCCCTGATCAGTCATGCAAGTAAAATTCTACTAAAAATCATAATGGGAAGACTTCGTAAGAAAATGGAAGAAGAAATTAACGTGGTTCAAGCTGGATTTAGACAAGGAAGAGGAACAAGAGATCACATGCGTTTAATAATAGAGACGTGCAGAGAATTTAATGTAAACCTATACTCATGTTTTGTGGATTATTCAAAGGCATTTGACTGTGTACAGCATCAAAAACTTTGGAAAATCATGAGGAATATGGACTTTCAACCACATGTAATACAATTCATAAGAATGCTCTATATAGACCAACAAGGAGCGGTTAGAATATATGGCGAGACCAATCCGAAGAGCAGAGAGGATAAAATATAACCAGTCCTGTTTAGGACTAACTCAAAAGAGAACAAAGAAAGGACAGAATTAAAAAAAAAACAACAACAGAGAGAGAGAGAGAGAGAGAGAGAGAGAGAGAGAGAGAGAGAGAGAGAGAGAGAGAGAGAGAGAGAGAGAGAGAAACCGGACCTCAGTTATGACCGACGCTGCAGAAGCAGGTTGAATAAAGCCGAATTTTTATGAGGGCAATCCAAGCAAATGATAACCAGATTCCTCAAGGTGAAACTTACTTCAAGAGGCGGAATCATTTACATATTTAGGTAGCAATATATGCAAAGATGGGGGAACAGGATAAATATATGAAAGTAAGAATACAACAGACAAGGTGGGATTTCATAGCTCTAGGTAATCTGTGGAAGTCAGCAGAGTTCAAACGTAGCATGCCGCATCTTCTATTAATTTCTCTTAGAACATTTTAACATGCCTCGTGTAGGGATCTTTTACTCTCCTTGAGGCGTATTGTGTTTATGACAAGGACGAGCGTAAGTAAAGAACAGCTTTACACACTTTCAGGCGCATTCTGTTTATTTGTTTATATTAAGAAAGTAAAGACTAAGTAAGTATTTAGTATAACTAATTAAGTAAGTAATGACTATGACAAGCAAATAAGTAAAGAACACTTTTCGCTTTGAGGCGAATCGGGCATGTGATGTTAGCGCAATGTTTTCACAGATCACTCAGAATTCTATAATTAATATAAAAACATTCTCCGCGGCCATCTGTGCTTTCCGTAGCATTTCCTGGTACCAAGGTACTGGCAACTAGTTTGGTTGACATGTGAGCTTAGGTCAGTAAAAAAAAAGAAAAGAAAAAAAAATACTCATTTCCATAGGGATTTGAATACCTGACCACCAGACAGACAGGCAAACGTGCTAGCCAATGCACTCCCACAGACCCTTTTGCTAATCAATAACCCAGACACAGTATGTACTCTAGCCTGAAACATGTCGGGTTTAAATGCATTTGTTGGATAATTGAGGATGCCCCAGGATGCCTGTTAGAATATTTTGCATCTTGAGAAACACCAGGGTGTCTGACTTTTATCTTAGACTAGTAGATCAAGTGCATAGTTTTCTCGGATAATGACGAGAAAAGGAAGGCCAAAGTCTAACGTCCACTGAATATCTCTGCAGGGCCATGCGGTAGATTTTCTCAGTATGATGCAAATCTTCGAAATGCCGCCCCTTGATGATGCAAATCTTCGAAATTCCGCCCCTTAAATCTTCGAAATGCCGCCTCTCCTTCGCATACCTCCCCCTTACGGCGCCGCCTGATGCGGCCGCCTCTCTGTGTCATAACACGGCACGGCCCTGTATCTCTGTACATTCATGTCTGCTGAAACTCATTTTATAAATGAAATGATCATATAACAAAATTCGGAATCCGCCCAAGGTCCTCTGGGTTGAATGTTGAATACTGTGTAATGCTAAACAGTACAGATTACAACGGGGTGTCATCTGATAGACCAGAACATATGCGTATTGGTTCCGTGTTTCTATTCGGAGGGCAACTAATCTTTCAATCAGGGCGGCTGCTATTAAACAAACTAGCCACGAGTGTTTTACAGTCTACCCAACGACGGAGACTTGCCTGCATGTGTTCCAGAATTTCCCCAGCCCACCTTTTCTGGCCTACAGCTTCATAAGTTCATAACACTCCTGAAGTCGGAGTGGGTTCGCTTGATGGCGTGGGACATTATTAATAGGGAAAGCAAATCCACATGTAAAATTTAGTCCAGCACAACTAGGAATAGTGTGAATGGACTACGCTTGAGTTCAAAGCGAGCGAGCGCCAAAAAAAAGTTCATAAGGTATTTGCAAGGATTCCTGCAGTTTCAACATGCAACATTACTTTCCTGGCTGCTATGTTTTCTAATAGTTTTGGTGATTAGTTTTGCAATGTAATAATTATACAACTGCTTAGCTGCCTTATGCAGGTGTAATCTCCAGGAAGTTACGTAGATAATATCATGAGAGTAGTCGGACTAGGGTTCTAGGCCTGCACTCGACGTCCGCTAAACAAAAGAAAGGTTAGGCACCTATTCCTTCATGTCTTCAAGCATACAAAATGTGATGGTCTAAAACTTCACATATCCATAGCAGATTCGCTTCGGGAGTTGTTTGTTGTTGTGTTTTCTTTTTTTCTTCTTTTTTAGCTGCCTGGGATTTTCCCAAGGATTTAAAGAACGGTTGCAGGCAAATGTGAACACAGTTCTTTGGTACTTCACTCTGTACACTGATGCTACAATTCACGAGCACGTTTTGAATACCACTTTTAGTTTTTTTGTTACATATGTTTTTTATTTCACACCATCAAGACCTGAAACAGTGCTGCTAAGTTTTATTTTATGCATCTATAGGCTAAGTTTAATGTGCATTTCTGCACTCACCAAACCCAATATTCAATCCGTTTTCAAAGGCTCAGTGCGTTCTCGTAAATGTCAACCGTATTCATTTTCAAATGAAAAGAATCAGCAAAACAAAGTAGACCTAGCTAACTGCAATCATGAAAATGGAAACACAAAACTCCGGACAAACACGACTACATATTATGTAGTCGTGTCTAATAATCAGAACGAAATATACAGCTGATATTACAAAGCATGCAAATTCCAATGGAAGGGCTCTAAGGTTATGCTTGTTTTATCAATGCGTGTCACATCCAGGACCAGTTCCTTTCTTCCCTCGTGATTCGCATGGACTTTTCTAGTTCTCTAATGAGCTGCACATTAGCGATTCTCACATACCATTTAGTTCTTTTATTCTATATACATATATATTAATATACATATATACACATACATACATATATAATATACACATATATTAATATTGTTTTGTCTGTTCCGATGAGTTAACTACTGTTTAGGTTGTGCAACTATTATCTACGAAATGGGATAGTCGGCCCTACACCAACCTTTCTTAGTCCCTTCAATGTCACCTTTGTCAGGTGAAGGCGTTTCTATTCTTTGCCAAAATTATTGGCCTTGGTAACACACGAGAATAGGTACAATTAACTCGGAACAGTAATAACATCTGATGGGAGATGACTTGAAGAGATTAGAACAAGAATCGCCATGGCGAAGGTAGCCTTTAGCAAGATGAAAAACATACTGACCAATAAAAAGATGTCAATTGAAACGACAAAAAGATTGTTGAGGTGTTACATAGAGCCTGTACTTTTGTATGGATGCGAAGCTTGGACAATGAGCAGTCAAGCTGGAAAAAAAACATCTGATGGCTGTGGAAATGTGGTTTTTGAGGAGAAAGCAAAGAATACCATGGACAGACAGAAAAACCAATGACTAAGAACTACAAGAAACAAATGAAAATCGTAAATTGATTAGAGAAATTAGACGTAGACAGTCAAAACGTTTTGGATTTTGGACATGTTATGAGAAAAAATAAATTGGAGAACTTGGTGACAACTGGCAAAGATCGAGGGGAGGAGAACAAGGGGGAGTCAGAGAAGAAAATACCTGGATGGCTTGACTACGTGGCATGGTCGAGACAGGAACACTGAGCTGATCCACGACTCTGGTGATCGAGTGAAATCGCGAGTCATGAACGCCCTCGCTTACCAACATGCCAGATGATGGATGGAACACACGAGCTCAAGTATATTTTTCATGTATTTTGTTCCGTTTTCTCGCTTTACACTCGAGCGTGGTCCTAACTGAACTGATTTTCGCACGTGGGTCAGCTTTCCCTTTTACCTCGCCACCAGGCGAAACCACTCCGACTTCTGAAGTACTTATAATCTACGTCCCCAAAAAGTAAACGAGAAGTAAACGCTAAAGTGCAACTGACCGGTGTAGGCAAAGAACTCCCTACCTCGATATCAGCGCAGCAGAAGTTTATAAGCAAACGCTCTTTACCTTTAAGGCGATACGATCTTTTCATGTATTAAGTGACTGTGCAGGGCAAGACAAACTGTTTATAAAACAAGAGCATTGATCTTTGGAGATTGTTCTCCACGGCTGCTGAAGACAGCGATGTCTGACGTGTGCAGTCTGTTCATTCTAGATCAGTGCTATCCGACACGTGAGTCGCGAATCCTAATGGTGTCGCCAAGTTTTTTCTGTGGAGTCGCCTAGTTTTTCATAAATTTTAAATGAAATTCCACTCAAAGGGTATAAGTTGGTATTTATGCCAATATGGCTCCACTTTAAAATTCTGTTTGTGTTGATAGAACTCGTGTTTGCTTATTGAAAGATAGCGTTTTAACTTCCAGAAGTAGGGAAAGCAAAACAAGTACCAGTACAATATCATCAATAGAATAAAATTCTATACCACAAATTGTAAACTGATGCAGACAGTCTTTTTAGCGCAAAAGTATATACACACATTCATAACTAACCTACTAAATATGCCTTTTTATGGGAATGTTACAGAAGGTCCCAATGAACTTCCCTCTGTGTCGAAGGGTCCACGAACTTAATCCGTAATCACGCATACCGCGTTCAAAACACAGCTGCGGGAGATTTGGAAGCAGGCCGCCTTGCGTTGGTTTCATACAATAGTATTAGTTCAGGTCGTTCAGAAAGCAATGGCAAACTACTGAACGTAAACTTGAGAAGAAATCACAAACTGCCAAGAAATACTGACGTTGACTGCGACGTCCTGTTAAGGACATGCAACTGACAGTTTTTCTTACTTGTTTATGAATAATCTGGAAGGTTGAGTCTTAAGTTTTACGCTGGCGTTCATTTCGTCCGAACTCTAAAAGGGATTTGCATCTATCGGAGATATTTGGTGGAGAGACCTTTCCCTCGACCTGGTACTAAAGTGCCATTTCCACGGAGATCACGCTGCCAAACTCCAATCAATCCTTCTCCTAAAGCTATAAACCAGAGGATTTTGCCAGACTGGTATTGGAACTTCACATGGGCTGAGAGACATACTACCAAGTCATCATTCATGATTCAGCATTCAGATTGATGATGATGACCTGCTGGGATTAGGCTTTGGATGGTCATGATTCTTCTGCGAGTTTTTAAGGTCAACAGATCCATCTCAATGTCAAGACGGAACTTTGATTATAAAGTTAAAACAAAGTTGCACATCTTTTACAGAACGTCACAATAAACCCCGAGATTTAGTGTCTGTTTGTGATTTACTAGATAATTTTACATTCAATTGTTAACTATTACTTTCTGAACGGCCGACGCTCATACCATTGTGAAAATCAGCGCACAGTGATCTGCACCCATATTGCCGGCGGATGACCTCGAACAGGGAATTGTGAACAACTTGGATTATATAACTGGATGGCTATTTACTTGATTATTGTTAACAGTGGTAGCTATGACAAGTATAATACAAATATAATAATTTACAATGGTAGCTATGAAAAGTATAATACAAATATAACATTTTACAGTGGTAGCTATGACAAGTATAATACAAATATAATAATTTACAATGGTAGCTATGAAAAGTATAATACAAATATAACATTTTACAGTGGTAGCTATGAAAAGTATAATACAAATACAACATTTTACAGTGGTAGCTATGAAAAGTATAATACAAATATAACATTTTACAGTGGTAGCTATGAAAAGTATAATACACATATAACATTTTACAGTGGTAGCTATGAATAGGCCGGCTTCCTGGCCTAGAGGTTAGCGACTTTTCTCCGTAATCTCGTATACTCTCTTAAGTAACATGACGACGGTGAAAATCAGCAGTGGTTCGAATCGCGTCGGTAACTTACGGGGTATGTAAGCCGGCCGCTCAGAAAGCAATGGCAAACTACTGAGCGTAATCTTGCCAAGAAATCAACAATCAGCTGAAAGATGCTGATGTTGACAGCAATGCCCTGTAAAGGATATGCAAACAAGCTATGAAAAGTATAATACAAATATAACATTTTACAGTGGTAGCTATGAAAAGTATAATACAAATATAACATTTTACAGTGGTAGCTATGAAAAGTATAATACAAATATAACATTTTACAGTGGTAACTATGAAAAGTATAATACAAAAATAACATTTTACACAGGTAGCTATGAAAAGTATAATAAAAATATAACATATTAAAAAAATGTTAAAAAAAAATGGTTGGGAAACACTGGTCTAGTTAATTATAGTGTTTTTTGTTTGTTGCCTCAATATAAAATTCAATATCTCAGTAACCAACTGAGGGAAAATGATGATATTTAGTATATAACCTTATCATTATGTCCACCCAAGAAATTTTTTTTTGTTCTGGAGATTTTACAGCAGATTTCAAAGTTAGTTTATATGCGGTATATTAATTACGACTTAGAGATTACGTCCATGATTTTAACAGTATTACAGCTTCACAAAGACACGTCCCCGCATTTTTTAAAATTTTCACGTGATTTCCGTTTTGAAACAAACAGCGCTAAGATTCAGAGGTGTCTCCAGGTGGGGGTTCTTTCATGAAACGTGATTATATAAATAAACTAGCTGACAAGGCCCGGCTTCTGGCAAGGACCTATCTATCTATCTATCTATCTATCTATCTATCTATCTATCTATCTATCTATCTATCTATCTATCTATCTATCTATCTATCTATCTATCTATCCATCCATCCATCCATCCATCCATCCATCCATCCATCCATCCATCCATCCATCCATCCATCCATCCATCCATCCATCCATCCATCCATCCATCCATCCATCCATCCATCTATCTATCTATCTATCTACCTACCTACCTACCTACCTACCTACCTACCTATCTATCTATCTATCTATCTATCCATCCATCCATCCATCCATCCATCCATCCATCCATCCATCCATCCATCCATCCATCCATCCATCCATCCATCTATCTATCTACCTACCTACCTACCTACCTACCTACCTACCTACCTATCTATCTATCTATCTATCTATCTATCTATCTATCTATCTATCTATCTATCTATCTATCTATCTATCTATCTATCTATCGGTCGGTCGGTCGGTCGGTCGGCAGGCCGGCCGACCCACCCACCCACCCACCCACACACCCAGCGACCGACCGATCCACCGATCGACCGACCCATCGACCGACCCATCGACCGACCGACCGACCCACCGACCCGCCGACCGATATCTATCTATCTTCTATCTATCTATCCATCCATCCATCCATCCATCCATCCATCTATCTATCTATCTATCTATCTATCTATCTATCTATCTATCTATCTATCTATCTATCTATCTATCTATCTATCTATCTATCTATCTATCTATCTATCTATCTATCTATCTATCTCTATCTATCTATCTATCTATCTATCTATCTATCTATCTATCTATCTATCTATCTATCTATCTATCTATCTATCTATCTATCTATCTATCTATCTATCTATCTATCTATCTATCTATCTATCTATCTAATCTATCTGTCTGTCTGTCTGTCTGTCTGCCTGACTGCCTGCCTGCCTGCCGGCCGACCCACCCACCCACCCACCCACCGACCAACCGACCCACCCACCGACCGACCGACCCACCGACCGACCGACCGACCCACCCACCCAGTCAGCCAGTCAGCCAGCCAGCCATCCACCCACCCACCCACCTACCTTTCTGCCTACCTACCTACCTACCTACCTACCTACCTACCTACCTACCTACCTTTCTGTCTGTCTGTCTGTCTGTATGTCTGTCTTGTCTGTCTGTCTGTCTGTCTGTCTGTCTGTCTTTCCGCGCTATTAAATATTGATAAAAGTTACTGGAAAAAACGTCAGGACCATGTGTTGAAAGAGGAAGAGGACTATTGGAGAAAGGATGGATTGAATTTTATGCAACCGAGAGCAATCATCAGCCTACTGGAATAGTCCGACACAGATTAAGGTCTGAGCAGATCGCAGACCTTAATCTACGTACACACTTACTGGGATATTTTGCTCCAACTATTCAGACGAATTGCAGGCCCTAAACATTACAGTATCAGCATCAGCTGAAGAAACAAGAAGGAAATGAATAATAAGGTAAGAAATATATTCCTTCTACTTTCCTGTTAATTTACAAATTATTTACCCCGTGCCTCTGTAAATTCTCTGTCTTTACCAATATTACACATTGCACCCCTCTCGGGAATCTCCGTGGTGAAGTGGTCAAGCCGTCTGACTCGGGCTCCGAAGGTTGTATGTTCGATTCCGGCCCGCGTCCTTCATTTCACGAGTGCATTTTTTCGGAGACTCCCGAGGGTCGTCGCTGGAACTACGGAGTTCGTGCTTTGTGCGACGCTTTCCGCGCTGCGGAAAGAAACTGAGCCATATGGGATAAAAACCCGGTGCAATGCAGCTGACCCTGTCGACTTTAAGCTAGTTCTTTCATTGCACCCACTCCCATACGAATCCGGATACGCCTTTGTGTGTCATCAGAATTGACAGGTCTCCCATTACCGTAAAAATAACTTTGTTAACGAGAAATCACTAGTTGTTCAGCAAAACATCAAAGGAATGTCGCCGCTTTCAATGATTTAAGTTGTTTTTGGACCTATCAAAGACATATTCCTTGGGTGGGGGTAAATATAAGACGGCTGGAAAAATTTCATAACGATGCAACAGACAGTTTTCAAAATAATTGATCGTGAAAGAAGGCAAACAAATGTGGACATACTATAGTCGCACATCCTTCACAACCCAAGCATTTTATTTTGGCTGTTCGTGATTTACAAGACAATGTTTACGTTAAGTAGTATACCATTGCTTTTTGAACGACTGATCCCTCATATAATCGAGATCAAAGCAAAGCGGTTTGATTCAAAATCGCCAGCAGCTGATTTCGAAATCCTCGATTCGGTATGTCGGGAAATTATAAAACGCTTTCACGGCCCCTAAATCACAGTGTCGACCTAGACCGGTCTGAAAAATACAAATTAAAACTATCGAACTGTAACTCTGACTTTAGACAGCAAAATAGGATAGAACCACGAGGAGGGATGGTAGTGTCCAGTTTGGGAACTGCCTCTTTGGGATGGAGGTGGGAGGTGGAAGGAGTTCCTCAATTTTTAATTCAGGTTCTTATGATGTTTATTCTTCATGCTAGGAAATAATTTCTTGGGCTTTCTGTTGCTTTGAGACTGCGATGCCAAATGCAATAGCTTCCGCTGAAGGTTGTCTTAGAGGCTTATCAAATGTCCTAATCATTTAATTATGTTTATGTCTATATATTCTGTGCTAAATGTCGCCTTTACTTGAGCATCTTATCCTTTCAAGTTTTTCGTTACTGTTTACTTAACGGATGAGTAAAATGGCTCAATACACATTGTGTGTTAGTTGATTCACGCCTTTCAATTTATATGAATGAATAAGAGCACTCGCTCTTAAATTTCTATTGTGCTGATCCCGAGGTAGCGGGTTCAAGCCCTACACTGATCAGTTGGATTAAACGTTGACTTCTCGTCCTTGACTTGGGGATGTAAATTACAAGTACCTCAGAAGTCGTAGTGGGCTCACCTGATGGCGAGGGACATTAGTTATTGACAAAGTTAATCCACACGGAAAATCAGTCCAGTGCACTTCCCAGTAGTGGCAACTACTAGAAGTAATAGCGCGGCAATGGACTACGCTTCAGTTAAAAGCGAAGGAGATCAATTTAAAAAAAAAACAACTTTTTAATGTATTACACCCCGCTTGACGTGTTCATATATCGCACCGAAAAAATGGAAGGCCACTCGAGACTGAATGTTCGAAATCAGGCGCAGGAGATTTGGAGCAGACTACCTTGCGTTTGTTTCCATAGTATGAGCACCGGTTGTTCAAAAAGAAATGGCAAACTAGTAAACGTAACAGTTCGCTAATCAAAAAACATTCAAAATATGGGTATATATCACTGGGTAAATATCCACTGCTGTAAATATCATTCAACACTTTGGTTAATATATCTACTCCAAATTCTCCCAGTACTTCTAATTCTTCTATTGTGATTTCATCTGGCCCTGCTGTTTTTCCTTTCTTCAAATGTTTCATAGCGTCAACGACTTCTTCTTTTAGAATAGGTGGACCTTGTAAGTTACTTTCTTCTGTTAATTCTTCCCTACTTCTCCATTAGCAAGATAATTATAGCATCTAGACCAATCTTCCTCTACCGCAGACGAAAGACAACCAACACACGATAACACCTTGAATAATTACCAACCCTACCACCGCTTACGTTTTCACTAAATATATAGCGTAATAACAAGAGCGCCTTTACAAGCGGAGAAAATAGCTTCTATAAAATTAATTAAACATCACAAGCTCTCCAAACAGTTCAAAAATAGACGCATTCAATAATCCACTTTTCAAGCCACGTTAAACAAAACGTCTGCAACCGGAAAAATACTCGGAAAAATGAACGAACATAAAAATAGTCTAATGTTGACAAATCAGTTATAATCCTTCTAAAAAGTATGTTTGTTTTTTGTTTGTTTCTAAGAGACGAACTAAACCCACAGTTGTTATTAAACAAATCAATTAAAAAAATCAACAACAGACTGAAAGAAAACACATGTTAAAAGGGGCTCGTGGATGAGGTGCCTGATGACTGATGCGTGTATAATGTAAGAATATGTAAACTTTATGAATGACCACACGAATATAATCTTCTTCCATTTTAAACTTTAGATCTGAAATTAAAACTCAAAAAGCTTACCCGAGGACCAAGGTCACTTCGTTCTGATCTCACAAAAATACCAGGTGCATACACTGTAGAAGTTAGGAATCGTTTTGGGGTCTTGATGTCTGTGCAAGAGGACATGACACCTGATGAACTGGCAGTATATGCTAGAGATATCTTGATAACTGCAGCCAAAGATTTAATTCCGACCAAGAAAAAGCAACTTAAGCCATGGATTACATCAGACACGTTAGAATTAATAAAACATCGAAGGGAACTGAAACAGAAAGGAGGTGAATCCGATAATACCAGGATGAAGTATAAATCTTTAACTCGAGAAATAAGAAAGAACACAAGAAAGGACAAAAATCAATATATACAAGATTGCTGTACCAGAATAGAGCAATATCATAAGACTGCAAGAGATTACGAAATTTTCAAAGAAATTAAGTTATTGACAAGAAATGTTCAACCTCAATCGAATGTTATCTGTGACAAGATGGGAAATACCTTAAAAGAATCTAGACAAAAAATAGAAAGATGGCAGGAGTATTGCAGTGGAATGTATGATATGAGTGACAGTGAGGATATTGTGCAAGTGGTGGATGAAGATGGGGAGCAGCCGACAGATAGTTGTAGGTTATGGTCTTCACCTTCACGACGGTAGGCAGAGGATCTATTTTTTGAGGAGACAATGGCTACGGTCACTGACCAGTATGGTCACTGCTAGGAAGGAAAGCAATGGCAAACTACCATCTTTATAAATGCCAAGAAAATCATGTTGTGTGGACTCATCGATAACTAGAGAAACGGCGTAAATGGGTGCTCCATAGGAGAAGCCTCGCCCGGTAGGGATAGTCATGCGCACCAGGTGACTCCAGACAGAAGATCGTAAACTGATTAGAGACATTAGACGCAGACAGTCAAAATGTTTTGGGCATGTTATGAGAAGAAATGAATTGGAGAACTTGGTGACAACTGGTAAGATCGAAGGGAACAGACCAAGAGGAAGACATAGAAGCAAATACCTGGATGGTCGAGACAGAAACACAGAGCTGATCCACGACTCTCGTGATCGAGTGAGATGGCAAAACATGACCGCCCACGCTTACCGGCATGGCACATGATGGATGGATGGAGGATATGAATGAGATACATGAGCCAACGACATCAGAGACAGAACTTGAACCCTCATTAGATGAAATTGCATGGGCAATAAAGAACCTGAAGAATGGTAAATCACCTGGATGTGATGAGATACCAGCTGGCTGAGCTAATTAAAGCGGGAGGAGAAGAAAGCATACAAATCTATCACGCATTATGTAAAAAAGATATGGAAAAACTATCTTCATTCCAATACCAAAAAAGGGCAACCTGAAATTATGCACCAACTATAGAACTGTTGCCCTGATCAGTCATGCAAGTAAAATTCTACTAAAAATCATAATGGGAAGACTTCGTAAGAAAATGGAAGAAGAAATTAACGTGGTTCAAGCTGGATTTAGACAAGGAAGAGGAACAAGAGATCACATGCGTTTAATAATAGAGACGTGCAGAGAATTTAATGTAAACCTATACTCATGTTTTGTGGATTATTCAAAGGCATTTGACTGTGTACAGCATCAGAAACTTTGGAAAATCATGAGGAATATGGACTTTCAACCACATGTAATACAATTCATAAGAATGCTCTATATAGACCAACAAGGAGCGGTTAGAATATATGGCGAGACATCAGATTGGTTTGACATCAAGCAAGGAGTCCATCAAGGATGTGTGCTGTCCCCCTATTTGTTTAACCTGTACGCCGAAAATATAATGAGAAATATAAGAGATGATATAAATAGGGAGCTATATGATGCCCTAAATATCAGTGGTCTTGATTTACCAGAGATTCGGTATGCTGATGATACAGTATTGCTATCCACAACACAGACTGGTATAGAAAACCTAATAGCCTCAACCCAATTGAATAGTGAAAATCACAACTTGTATCTTAACATTGCAAAAACAAAGATAATGCATGCAGATAAAACCACTATGGAGAAATAAATATATGTTAATGAGGAAAAATTGGAGGTGGTGGAAAATTTTGAATATCTTGGGTCATTGATTACCAACAACGGTGACACAATGAAAGAAATTAAACGACGACTATCAATTGCTCTTCAAAGACTAAAACAACTGAATAAATTATGGAATGGGACAGACAGAACTACAAAAATTAGATTTTTAAGAGCATGCATCTTTACTATTGCAACATACGTCTGTGAAACCTGGACACTTACTAAACAAGCTGAGAAGCGCATAAATGCCTTTGACTATAAATGAGTTCTAAGAATATCTTGGATAAAGAAAAGAACAAATGCATCAATACTTCAAGAGCTGAATATTGAAGAAGGTTGGCTATTAGAAACGATAAAACAAAGAAAATTGAAATATTTTGGTCACTTGAAACGTCACGAAGGTTTGGAGAGAACAATAATGGAGGGGTACATGCCTGGGAAGAGAGGAAGAGGAAGGCCAAAGAGAAGATGGGTGCAGGATGTGGCGGATAATCTCCAGATGGGTGTATCGGACGCGGGTCATCTTGCTTATTATGATCGAGAGGTTATCCGGAAGGTTGTTATGGGAGCGAGGTTCTGCAAAGGTCATGCTACGGAATGAAGAATCTACGCGTAAAAATTAGTCAAGTGCACTAGAAGTAATAGCACGAATGAATGAATGTTAAACTTAAACTAACATTTGTTATGCGTAGAGATTATGAATGGAGTAATTGCATTAAAAAATATAAATAATAAAATGGGACAGATATTTTGAAATTTAAGTTACTATCTGTCTGTTTGTCTGTCTATCGTTCTGGTTGTTGGACGGCCTGCCAGCCTGCCTATCTACCCATCCACACATCCATCCATCCATCCATCCATCCATCCATCCATCCATCCATCCATCCATCCATCCATCCATCCATCAATCCTGTTTACGCGTACACCTCTCCGTCCATCCATCTATCTGTCTGTCTGCCTATCCCTTCCGCCCTCTCACTTCCTCTCTATGTCTTTCCTCCTCCCTACGTATATATATTCAGCAAGTGCTAGTTACCATGGAGATCTGGTGTAACAATTTCCCAACACTTCCCGTCCTGCGATTCCGCGCAGACGCCTTCCAGTCCATCTCTTTAAGTTATTCAGCCACGTGTACAGTTGTCTTCCTCTTGCATGCTTCATTTCCTCTCCAGCACATTCCACAACAAGAAGCCGCGTCTCTGCATATGCCTGAAGTACTTTAATTGTCTGACCTTGCTCTCTCAATCAGTAATGTATTATTCAGCTCCATGTTTTCTAATACTTTGTTGTTTGTTGTATTCTCATGTTATGACGTTCTTCCTATTTGTCTATGTAATCACATTTCGAAAGCTTCAGTTTTGGTTTCACAATACGTATTATCCAAGTTTGTGTGCCAAACAGTAATGAGGGGGCATATGTCACTGGCACCTTGCCGTCTTGACAGACGATAGTTTGTGCTTTAAAAAGGCATAATAACTTTTACCTATGGCGGTAGCGAATGTGACTGATAAGGCCAATTCGCGCTGTAAATGTTCGTTTGGGGGTGGGGGTGGGGTGGGGTGGGAATATGTAATATTGCTTGATTCTAAATGTAATATATCACTTATGTGGTTATATATGAGAAGCTGTATTATATTTTTGAATGTAACATATTTTTGAATGTAACATGGTCATTTCTGAGCTCAATCTTATCTCCACCTCACACATGCTACCAGTTGTTATCAACCCCTCTATCACTGACCTCTGTCTGTCTGTCTGTCTGTCTGTCTGTCTGGCTGGCTGGCTGGCTGGCTGGCTGGCTGGCTGGCTGGCTGGTTGTCTGTCATGCATATTCATACACACATGTAAACACACACACAAACACCAACACACACACATCACACACACACACACACACACACACACACACACACACACACACACACACACACACACACACACACTGTCTGGTATAATACAACCAACGAATGCTGCAATGAGCATTTGTAGAAGTAAAAGCTGGACGTTATAACGAATACATATACTACGATGTAGACTGATACGTTTAAGTGACGCAACGAGGCTTTGGCCCTTTGATTTACCACAGCCGTTATCATCATTTTATTGGAAATCGAATGGATAAGAGCTCTTGTTCTTAAACTTCTGGTGCGGCAATGTCAGGGTAGGAATGTCAGGGTAGGTGGTTCTCGCCCTAGACCGGTCAGCTGGATTTAAAGATCGACTTCTCGTTCTTGACCTGGGAATGCAAATTACCAGTATCTCAGAAGTCGAAGTGGGTTCACCTGTTGGCTGGGGTGCCAAGTGGCAGGTGTGACGTAATGAGACAGATTAGAAATATCAGAGAATCCCAAAGCAAAAATGCTAATAAATCTAAGGATATGACGCGGTAACACGGAAACGTCACGGAAGATTGTCAACAACAACAAAGGCAGACGGACTTGGGAGCTTCTTAGGAGCGGTAGCTTATGTTGATTTGAGAAGGATAGGTTGGCTATGCACTGGCTTTATATCACATTGGTGGCTGAGTTAATACTTGGAATGGACGACTCAATATATGGAGACAACGTTCATATAAACCACGAATAAATATGCAGACGAACGCAGAAACTCGATGTCAGAGAAACGTCAGAAAGGACACGGATAGAGAGAAGGACGCCGTGTGGACGGGCAAGGACATTGTTTAGACTTTGTGCGGAGATGGCTTGGGACATATTATTCGTCTTAATTATAATTGTAATACTGCCCAGCTTGGTCAGAACAAGCACAGTATGTTATTATTTATTATTGTCGTTGCTACAAGCCTGTTTCCCCCCCCCCCCCATATCCTTTTTACAGGACTTAGCTGTCAACAGCAGCATCTTTCAGCTGTCTGTTGATCTCTTGGCAAGATTACGCTCAGTAGTTTGCCATTGCTTTCTGAGCGGCCGACTCAGTTATCCCGCAAGTCACTAGCGGGGGACGAAACCGCTCCCAGTTTTCTCCCGCTACGAGACTCTGCGTGATAAACGGGATTACAGAGAAAGTGTTGTAACCCCTCGGCCAAAGAGACCGGCTTACAAGCCTGTGCGCTGCGAAAATAAACAGCGTCATAACTGCCAAAGTCTAACGGAGTAGACTTAGTTCTTCAGTACGGTTTTGGCTTCTCAAGCCTGCATTTGACGACGATTGTTTACGAGCTGTGTTATTATCAAGTTGCATTGTTTGAGTTATTGTATACCCCGGGATGTCGTCTGGCACGGGGGAACACGCAAAAATCAGTCCTTTCGAGTTCAAAGGGAAGCAACGAAAAAAAAATGATCATGCATGCGTTTAAGAAATCAGTTGAGGTTAGCTATACGTCCCGTTGAAAGGTAAATCATGTTTTCAGAAATCAGTTGAGGTTAGCTATACGTCCCATTGAAAGGTAAATCATGTTTTCAGAAATCAGTTGAGGTTAGCTATACGTCCCGTTGAAAGGTAAATCATGTTTTCAGAAATCAGTTGAGGTTAGCTATACGTCCCATTGAAAGGTAAATCATGTTTTCAGAAATCAGTTGAGGTTAGCTATACGTCCCATTGAAAGGTAAATCATGTTTTCAGAAATCAATTGAGGTTAGCTATACGTCCCGTTGAAAGGTAAATCATGTTTTCAGTTCTTGTGAGGTTTTTTGCGTTTGCCTGCCGTGCTGCTGCTGCTGCTGCTGCTCTCTCTCTCTCTCTCTCTCTCTCTCTCTCTCTCTCTCTCTCTCTCTCTCTCTCTCTCTCTCTCTTCCATCTTGCCTCTCGGTGCTCACATATTCCAACTATATTGCTGGTGGTCTGATTTTAATACAACCACTTGGTGATTTGATCCTCAAATACGTTGTATAACAATCAACCTTACTGCCTCTAATTCATAGGGAACAGTATGAGTGAAGCCTCATATTTGTAGACCGACCGACCCCGCACACATCAGGGACGTGTCGTAGGCACTTTTCCAATCTCTCTCTCCCCCTCTCTCTCTCCCCCTCTCTCTCTCTCTCTCTCTCTCTCTCTCTCTCTCTCTCTCTCTCTCTCTCTCTACATCTCGCTTCTCTGTGCCTACCTACTTCACGTGTATTACCAGTGGTTGGATCTTATTCAGCCCCAATAACTCAAGCACTGGGCGAGTAGATCCTTAAGTATGTTGTATAACAATCAACCATACTGACTATTTCATAGGGTACGGTATGAGTGAAACGTCGTACGTGTAGACCGACGCACTCCATATACCTCATGTGGTATATCACAGGCACTTTTCCTCTCTCTCTCTCTCTCTCTCTCGCTCTCTCTCTCTCTCTCTCTCTCTCTCTCTCTCTCTCTCTCTCCTTACATATACTTTGCACATGCCCACATACACTAGCATTTTGTCTGTTGAGGGGTGCCTATGTATGTATGCGCGTTCACACACATCAGTCCACCCAGACTTTAAGACTCGCCCCTATAATAACACTATGTGGTTTTGGGTATTACCACCTTCAATCTGGCGAGCCCCATACTTCACTAGCACATGCACTGTGATTGCTCAGATACCCTTGCCAGACCATTGGCCGTCCTCCTACCCCGCCCCCTTCCTTCTATGTGCTCACTAAACCGTAACACCTAGCACCGGGCATCAGAATACATCGTAGATTGTCTTAGTCACTTACAGATCCGAACGGTGAGGTGAGTATGCACGTTTTCTCTATTAACATTTTTCTTCCACTAACATTCTTTTCAATTAAAAATTTTTTAATTCTCATTTTCTCTTCATTGCTTCCATTTTCCCGTGCTTTTGTTCTTCTCGTCCTGTCGTCACCTTCTGATGTAGTCACAGGAGATCTCCTTGACTATATGTTGTGTTTGTGAATGTGTTTGTTTGCTGATGAAGGCTAATCGCCGCAACGTTCTGTATGTGTCTTAACTCTGTTATGTAAAGCTGCACTACTTTGTGTCATTTTTTATTGTTTACACTTCCACAGCTTTACCGCAGTTCCACCAAATTTTACGTGACGAATAGAACAGCACGGGATTTTGCTGACCGCACAGGATTTAGGACGACCAGTCCAGCCAGCTGACTGAACTTAGTCAGACGGGACAGGACAGCTTTCCAGACAGGACGTGTGTGTTTTCCGAGAGCCAATATGTAGTTTATGAGGGCGCAAGTTAACGATAGCGAGAGTTGAGTTTGTATCGGATTGTGTATGAGTATTGTGAAGAAAGGCGACCACTGTATATTTAGACACGCAGTCACCGCCTGGTCATGATTGTATAAATATCTCAGGTTTGCCTGAATTAAAATGTATAAATTCCATCCACGCAACTGATGTTTCTTTGAGGTGTGGATGAAGTAGCGAGAGTGCCTGGATGCAATATAAGATGTTGACAATCGACATTAGAGAAGACACGGCTGACGTGACTAACGCGTTTGTTTTCTGCTGTCTAATGTAGCTGAAAATACTTCTTTGTCTAATTCTACACATGCTAATTTTACTTTAATTACTCATTACCCTGCATGCTCCGTGACGAAGGAGGTACAGACGCAGTTCGTAATCCCGCATACTGCGTTCGAAACACAGCTGCTGGCAATTCAGCAACAGACCGCCTTGCGTTGGCTTTTTAGTTAGTTAGTCGAGGTTCCAACTTCACGGAAACGGGTCGTCCCCCTCATGCTCCGTTCCTGTGCCAGTGAATATCACACAAAATGCTCCCTACTGTCCAATGTGAAAAGTGGAACAGACAGGAGTCTCGGCAATCCAACAGCCCGCACAAGTACACTGTGCTTAATGCCGCCGCCAGAATGCCAACACGTTGGCTTTTTACGAAATAATATGGGCGTCGGTCGAGAAAACAATGGCCTTCTATTGAAAGAGATCACAAACAGCAAAAAATGCTTGGATTGACTGCGAAGTCCTGTACAGAATATAAAACTAACTTCAATTTTTAACTCAATACCTTATGAGTGAGTAGATCTGTCTCTCACTGTTCAATCATCATCGCTTTCCATGTCCTCACTAGCGTGTCTTGCGGGTTTCATTCTTGTTTTATATTTGATGTCTTTTAATTAAAACATTGATACTGAGACTTCGACACGTTTCAAGTGTCTGTCTTTGTAACATCTGTATTATCAAAGCCTACCCTTCTTGCCGCATTTAAGAAAATGAAGAGTATCTTTTGCAGTAAGTCACTATCAATGAATGTAAGAAAGAGAGTGCTGAAATGCTGTATAGAACCAGTTTTGCTGTATGGCAGTGAATCTTGGAATGTAAATGAACAAATTAGGAAGAACTTAGAAGGAACAGAGATGTGGGTTTTGAGACGAATGTTGCTAATTCCTAGGACTCCCAAAGTAACTAACAACGATTACATGAAAGAGGCTAATGAAACCAGAACACTATGTACAGCAATAAGAAAGACACAAACAGCTTTCTTTGGTCATGTGATGAGAAGAGAGACATTGGAGAACATCGTGACAACTGGAAAGATCGAGGGGAGGAGAGGCAGAGGCAGACCAAGAGAAATGATGCTGGATGGACTCAGATGGTGGCATGGAAGAATATCATCAGTAGAGTTGATCCAGAACACCAAAAATCGAGAGTCTGTTGATCAGCCATGAACGCCTACGCCAGCTGACAGGGCATTTGATGATGATGATGACTCTTCTAGCTTATCTTATCCATGTTGAACTGTCCAATTCTTTTGCCCGTTCTCACCCAACGGAGCGCAGAATCTCAACTGTCTGACGCTAAGCCCGCCTATCCTCTGTTTTATCTTTTTTCTTATAATTCCTTTCGTGTATATCCCACAATATTCTTCTCTGTCTCTAATTCTCTTCTATCTTCCTCTTATTTATTTTATCTCCTTATATTTATTTTGCTTCGTGGATTGCATAGGAAGGCGTTTTTAATTATGCTATTAACAGGTTTTATCAACGTGTGTTCTATTCAGAAGCTGTCTTTTTCTCATCAACTGATTTACTGGAATTTGTCCAGTTCACTTCACGAGCTTCATATTGATTATTCTGTCATATCATTTCTCTTAATTCTCATAGCAATAAAGTAAATCGCATCTTTTTATTTTATTTAATATATCTTTGTTATGTCAATGGGATGGGACTGGAGCTCCAATGGAGGTATATGCATACAGATAAAGTAATCCTCTACACGACAAACAATCGTGGTAAGAGGATAATTAATACGAATAAAACAGAGAGTGAGGTGTGAAAGAAGTTCATGCATTTTGTACTCATGTTTCAGCTGATCATATTGTCCTCGTGTTTCAACTGTTCATATTGTCCTCGTGTTCCAACTGATTATATTGTCCTCGTGTTCCAACTGATTATATTGTCCTCGTGTTCCAACTGATTATATTGTCCTCGTGTTCCAACTGATTATATTGTCCTCGTGTTCCAACTGATTATATTGTCCTCGTGTTCCAACTGATTATATTGTCCTCGTGTTCCAACTGATTATATTGTCCTCGTGTTCCAACTGTTCTTGTCGTTCTCGCGTTTCAACTGATCATTTTGGCGCTAACGTTGACGAGAATGTTCTGTAAATATGCAGGTAGTTGTAAAAAGCCTTAGCAATAATGTAGCAGTGGTGGCGCAGTGGCTAGAGAGCTTGCCTGCTCGACGGGTTGCACGTGTTCAAATTCCAATCTAGACGTATTGTTTTTAAATTGACCTACCCGGGAAGGTTAAACCAGTCAAAAATGCCCGAAGAAATCGGATATGTCGGCCGAAAGGTGCAAATATTGCAGCTTTTCCGTAAACAATCACAACGCAATTACGTCCAAACAACAATCCGGACGAACGCAGAAGAAGAAGAAGAAGAAGAGGAAAAAGAATAATAATAATAATAATAATAATAATAATAATAATAAGAAGAAGAAGAAGAAGAAGAAGAAGAAGAAAAGAAGAAGAAGAAGATGAGGAAGAAGAAAAAATGAAACTGACATGTACTCGAGGTCGTTATTGCATAAAAAAGGGTACCAGGAATGTCTTGGGAATTAAAGGTAGCAGATGTGATATTGGACCAAATCACACAAGGATTGCCGATTGGGCTATAGCAACATAGGGCTATCTCCATATACTCAATTCGCTATGAGACATGAAAAAGTGCCCGTTGCTTTACTCCACAGTAACATGTACCTGTATGATTCTTGTATATGCGCACCGGGTACCTTTTATAATGGTTCTTCGGAGCTAGTGAACTATTCTCATAGTCTTCGTGTGGTCTAGACGAGGAGGCCAGGACATGAATGTATTTCTCAGTGTGTAATAGAGAAGGGAAAAAATCTAAACCAACGTTAAAATGCGTGTAATGTTTATACCGTCAGTCGTAAGCAGGACTGTACATGTTTGTGTTTGAATATTCATCTATCCCAGTGGTTCGCAACCTGTTTTTTTTTTTTTGGCCCACGCAATCCTTCACCATATGCTCAGAATGCCACCCCCCCTCTTTCATATTTCCTCCCTTTAAACCCCCCCCCCCCACACACACACGCAACCCTACACAGTGTAGGTAAAAATGGAAGCTAAATTTAATAACACATACTAGAACAAGTCTAGACGTCTACATAAAACGTGATTTGCAGGTCTACTTACGTTATAAAACGAATTTCAGAAGGGCAAGAAGAACAGAACCGTAAAGTATGGAGGAAAAAATAATATCCGGTAATCTGTTCTTGTATTAACGCGATCTTGAAATAATCTTAATTGCCCCTGGAAACCATAAAATTCCCCCCTGTGTGTGTGTGTGTGTGGGGGGGGGGGGGGGAATTCGCCGGTTGATAACAACTGATCTATGCAGTTTAAATCTGTCTGTTGTGGGTGACTTATGACTATCAAGTACTATCAGCTATAGTTCTGTTCAAGGCGTTTTCCGAAAATGGTAAGTGTTGTGTCGTATTATCTGCTTAAAAGTCGCATAAAAGTCGACGTATTAGCTGATTCATAGTCATCTACATGGTCGAGTGGAAACACGAGAAAGCCTAGAAGTCAACACCGGTGGGGTGTCCGGGATCTCTGATTCATGAAATCAAACCTGCAAACACGGCAAAATAACACATCATCTTAAAATACCGGTACACTCCAGGGTGGAAGAGGAAAGACAATGTATACAGTACTGCATTTATTTACTAATTACTTAATAGCATGATTCTGGGTGCCATCATGGCTTGCTGACTACCTTACAAACAATAGTCCGGTGTTGAATCTTCAGTAGCGACGTGAGTTGTTCAAACCATGTAGTGCTTTGCTCGATCTGATCTCGTTTGATGGGTAATACTGACAAAAGTCGCTAAAAAGTCGACAGGGTCGACATCATTGCACCGAGTTTTTATCCCATATGCCATATGGCTCAGTCTCTTTCCGCAGCGCGGAAAGCGTTGCACAAAGCGCGAACTCCGAGCTCCAGCGAGATCTCCGAGGAGTCTCCGAAAACATTCACTCGTGAACCAAAGGTTGCGGCCCGGAATCGATCCCACACCCTTCGGAGCCCGAGTCAGATGGGTTGACCACGTTACAAGACTTCCGGTGTGGAGGGTGGGGGGGGGGAGGGGGGGGGAGACGCTCTCCCATGTGTTACTGGGGCCGCAAAAAAGCAAGCAAAGAAAAGTAACACTGCATGCAACCTACCTTAGGAAACGACTATAAAGGGTTGGTCTGCGATTGACCACTCAGTCTGGTACAAATCTTAGAGGCAATATCCAGCCAGTTCAGTTATGATTAAGACTATAAAGCAGTGGTTCCCAAGCTTTTCAAGCAGAGGGCCATGTCCACTATTTTCGGTAGTTAAGCGGGCCACATCGTTATAAAATTATAAAAGTCGTGCAATATCATTCTTACCTTTCTTAACTTTTGGTCAACAAAATTCTAAAACTTTAAAGGCAGTCTGTGTCAGTACTACACTGTGGTCATTTTTTTTTCATTTAACAATAGACACTACGTTTCAGTGCCCAGAAATGTGACAGAACGTTCCCTTTAGATAGCCATCTGACATCACAGTGTAACAGTAGCTCACCGTATTCCTCGTTCAGGTCTGATAGAAACTATCTGAACTAACGCCTGTTCAGCGCCTTACTTCGAATTTTGTTCACACATCTCAGAACAACATCCATGACATGTTTCAGATTTAAAGTCGTTCCACACAGAGCTTCTTGGTGAATGATACACTGATATTTTAATATAGTGCTGCCAAGAAACTGTTCCAATAATGCTAGACATCCAGACTTTTTACCTGTCAAAGCCGGAGCACCGTCGTAACAGACGACAACATAGCGCCTTGCACACTCTGATTGGTCGACAAGGCTGGGATATTGGAACTTCACAACGTTTCGTTGTGAACTGAACAGGCGCATTTGATAATATATAAGCATAACAACCACGAGCAGAGTAAATTATCGCACCCTGGCGGGGCGCTCCGACTGCATTTAAAAAAAAGTTATTAAAACATATTATATTAAACAACGAGGCCTCGCGTGCCACTTTCTTACAGCTGGCGGGCCAGAGAGAGAGAGAGAGAGAGAGAGAGAGAGAGAGAGAGAGAGAGAGAGAGAGAGAGAGAGAGAGAGAGAGACCAGGAGATACACATTGCAGCATCTTTGTGTACTGCAATGGGAAGTCAAGGTTGTATCCTGCACTAGTGTTCCATACAATCAAAAGTTAGAGCATTTATTCCTTCCTTTTTCAGGGACAAAAAAAAAACAACAAAATGCATGAATATGAAAAGAGGCCAGAATGAAAGTAAATATAGAACACGAAATAAAGAAACAGGAGGAAGCATGAAAATAAAAGAACTGTCACCATCTGAAATATTTGCCTCTCCTGCAACTTCACATTTTATAGTGTCTTGTATCACACAGAAGAGATTCGAAAGTAAACAAACCTTAAACCTGCAGCGTAATTTCGCAAGATCATTCCACTGCGGTATAAGTTAGCAAAATCGTTACCAAGGACACCAAGACACATCAAACGTGTCCTGCATGTGGCATCACAATACTGACAAATCCTACCACACCACATTAGAACTAACAGTGACACTAGTGATACACATATAAGAAATGTATCATTCTATGATAGGCCTTTGAGCAGGGAACGGTAAAATGTATACCCACAGAAATTCATCGGCAAATAACGATCTAATATATGCATGCATGTCAATCCAGTATGTGTCTAAGTCAAGTAGGAAATCCGAAACGAAGTTAGTCTGTGGCATACGTATTTACGCAAGTTCTCTATCTAGTTAGTAAGTTAGCTATTTAGTCGACAGATCATCCTCGTTGCACATCGAACCATTCAGTCCATAAG
Source organism: Cepaea hortensis (assembly GCA_963921405.1). Taxonomy (NCBI): domain Eukaryota; kingdom Metazoa; phylum Mollusca; class Gastropoda; order Stylommatophora; family Helicidae; genus Cepaea; species Cepaea hortensis. The sequence continues at coordinate 98,854,049 of OY992877.1, read as the reverse complement.
TGCTCGGATCCCCTCCTCAGCAAATCCCGCAGCGTGTAGCGGCTATCGATACCAGTTCTGTGTTGGTTAATCAATCTTCTTTGGCTTCCTGCGTAGTGTTCTTGTTCTCTCTATATATATCATTACATATGTAAAGACGATGACGGCCTACGCAGTTACAATAAATAACGGTAAATTTAGTGAAATTTCGAGAAATTTCCTACACTTATGAAAACATTACATGTTTCATGCCAGAGCATACAGGCGAGAACAGGAACATTCTCGAAGCCTCGCCACATTTTCTGTCTTTCACTGTGACTGCATAGGCCATCATATCTGTGGCATACAAAGATGAAGACTGGCATGCTTCGTGCTGAATGGCATGCATCAATTCAGAGGTCGCGGGTTCAGAGGACTTGGTAGACAGTCGTCACTCGGAGGTAAAGCAAGACGGACACATAATCAGATTGCAACTGGCACCATTAATATTGGGACTCTTCGCTGTCTGTTTAAGATGAGGACTGAGCGCGTACGGGAATGCCCCGAGGGCAGTGATGTCGGTGCTTAACTCAACCCATCTCATCTGTGACAAATTCTGTTTGATCGAATCAGACACACTTGGGATGCCCCTCGAGTTGATTGCAACAGTTGAAAACAACTTAAGGGAAAATTACCCCGTGGAACGAGATGTATCACTGTATTGTATCTTCATTTGCCAAAGACTCCTAGGCAACACCTCTATACCACAAGTACATTCAGAATTGCCACAGAGAATCATTACGCATTGGCTATACGTATGCATATTTGTGGTTCCTTCTTGGGATTAGGTTGATATCTATCGACGGCCTAATACCTATATAAGTCGATATAATCTAGGTCTTTGTTTAACTAATAACAATAGTTACGTTGTGTGTAATATGAGAATAATACACCAGGAATTGATTATGTTCAAATTAACTCATATGAAAATAGTTCAAGAAAATCGTGGAATCACAAACAAAGGGATGTCAAGTTGTAAAATAACAACAGTTTGGAGTGTACTAGTACTAGTGTATGTATGTATGTTTTGCGTATCCTTTTACAGGACTTAGCTGTCAACAGCAGCATCTTTCAGCTGTCTGTTGATCTCTTGGCAAGATTACGCTCAGTAGTTTGCCATTGCTTTCTGAGCGGCCGGCTCAGTATCCGCAAGTCACGAGCGGGGGTCGAACCACCTCAGTTCTCGCTCCGCTGCGAGACTCTGCGTGATAAACGGGATTACAGAGAGAAAGTGTTGTAACCCCACAGCCAGAGAGACCGGCAGTACTAGTGTATAAGTACTAAAACAAATCTCCTATGAACTATATTTTGGCCGACATTATGCCACCAGTGTCAAACATGGACGTTTACTGCATGTAAAGAACACAAAAAAATCATAACAGAGATGAGATGCCGTAGAAAAGTTGCAGGAGTAACTGTGAGAGAAAGAATTAGGAATTAGGAAATTTGAGGTAGACTAGGTTTGAAACCAGTCATGCACTTTAATAAAGAACAACACATTAAATGGTTTGGCCCCGGGAAGGTTAACGAGGTCAACAAATGCCCGCAGAAGTCGGATGTGTCGGCCTAAAGGTGCAAGTATAGCAGCTCTACTATAAACAGGAACAACTCAATTACGTCTGGGGAAAAAAAACACTCCGGATGAATGCAGCAGCAGAAGAAGAAGACGACGAAGAAGAAGAAGAAGAAGAAGAAGAAGAAGAAGGAGGAGGAGGAGGAGGAGGAGGAGAAGAAGAAGAAGAAGAAGAAGAAGAAGAAGAACGAACGAACGAACGAACTTTATTTTCGGTCCTTATTTTCTGCAGAAGAAGAAGAAGAAGAAGAAGAAGAAGAAGAAGAAGAAGAAGAAGAAGAAGAAGAAGAAGAAGAAGAAAAAGAAGAAGAAGAAGAAGAAATGGTTTGGCCAGCTCGCAAAAATGTCCTGGTACCATGGGCCACAAAGAGCCAAATTGAAGAATTACAATGGATACTGAGCAAGAGAAAGACCATGTAACAGATGGAGTGATGGTGTCAAGAACAACCATAGAGAAATAAAAACTAACTTTCAAACAAACCGCAGTTGAAAGAGAGCACAAATGATTTATACATCCCCGCCCTTCCCCCAACTTCACTGAGGTAAACGGAGGGAGAGAGGAAGAAGAAGAAGAAGAAGAAGAAGAAGAAGAAATAACAAATATTGGAGGCAAACAGCAGCTGAAAGACTCAATAATCATGTTGGCAACATTGCAGTGCATATAGATGTGTGTCAGACAAGAAGATGTGTACTGTGCTCTGGTTTGTTTTTATTATACAGTGAAGATATAATGAGATCTGTATAGAAAATGCGTCAGCGATTGAGACTGTTGGTTATCATATTAATAACTTACTTTACGTCAATGCCACTGTCACGATAGCAAAAAGTGAGAAGGAAACGCTGAAAATGATAGGAGCGGCTGTAGACCGTTAAAAAGCCTCAGCTTGAATAATCGAAAAACATGTAATGGTGATATCAAATACGAATCAAGCCTAAATGTACAAAAATGTTCAGAGTATGAATTTGTGGCAAGTATCGAAATTAAAGGATCAAGACACATATATATTATTAAATGGAAGGAGGTAAAGAAGGTAAAATCAAAAGAGGTAAAGAACAGAATGACTGGCACCTTGCCGTCGTGACAGACGATAGTTTATTAAATGGAGTTACACCTCTCCATAACACAAAGCCTGGGCTGAATTTAGAGACCATGTGTTGCCCATGCAGCACGATCCCTCTCTCGGCCAGTCTAGTTTACCCCAGAGGAAAGATAACAGCAATACATCTGGAACAAGACAAGCTGCAGAAGCTGTCGGATCATGTCACAGAATGATGATAGTTTAGTGATTCCCAGATAGAAATGTAACATTAATGGGAATATTGGAGAAGGGTTAAAAATCGATTCGTTCAATCTGAGAGAAGGATAAATGGAAGGTTAGTGACCGAATATAAAAATAGGATACCGTGTAAGGAGTCATTGACCAGCTCTGTCAACGGGAAAACGAACGGACAGAACGACGGGGGAAACTTCGACACCGGACCAACAGCGGGAGACGGTGATCAAAGAATAGATCTCTTTGAAGTGCGACGAGCGATGAACGAGGGAACTCAGGGGAACAGCGGAACCACGGAAAGAAACGAGCAATTAACAATACGTGAATTCACAGACGTTTGAGGTGGGGACTTACGGCAAATTTGATTGTAGATCAAACAATCAACGGAGGATGGGACACTCAATATAAATAGGAGAAAAGTGGTTGTATATTTAGTGTGCTACCAAACTGGACGGAAAGCTGGATTTATGTGTCCTGTAAATGAAAAGAAATATCCTCCCTTATAATGGGATAGAGTGCTTATGTGCGGATAAATTTCGATTCGGGGACTTACATTAATTCTATATATATAAGGTAACACTAATATTAGAGTAATATTAGCATAGGGAAATATGTGTTTGTGCTTAGGGTTTACTATTGCTTTCTATTTAGTGAATAGTTTAGACTTTAGTGAATTCTGCTGTTTATGTCAGAGTATTCTTTCGGAAGCTTTTCATTACGGCTGGAGAAAGACAATCACATAAACAGTAATATGCAGCAGACTTAAATAATCTGATTTAATGTTTATTACCCAGGTTCCACTACACAGCCTGACATATCAAAGAAGATAAACCAGTACATCTCTTGTACAGAGAAAGCAGTGTTGATAATAAAGGAAAGAACTTTCCCTTTAATCAGTCACTTCACAGGTGCAGTGAAAATATCTCACTATAGCAAATTCAACCTAAACAGTCAATAAGAGGGGGTGACATAACGAATGGCAAGAAACATGTTTTGGTGAACCTTAGTGAAAGAACTTTACGTTATAAAAGCAGAGTAATAGGGAAAAATATATTGCAATTAGGTAATCACCTAAAAGAAACATTGAAGAACACGAGGACATTTACCATAGAAATAGACATTTATATACATTGGTGATGTGTATTCAGTGGTGGACTATACTACCTTCCAAAACAGGACATATCTGAACTTCAGTGACTTACCTTTATTGGATTATGTTTCTGATGATAAAACATTGACAATTGTTTTCCATAATTGGATTAAGTCCAGACTCAAGCCGGAAAGGAGCATCCAGGGTGAGACCGTTCCAATTCTATGTGTACTGTCCGATGTTTTGGCCGTTTGAATATGCTAGAGAAACTACGAAGACTAACGTCTCAAAGTCCTATCTTGCACTCACATTAGCAGACACTAACAACTACAGATACACATTCAATACATACAACTGACATAGTTTTCAACAATAAACAGGTTATTAATTGTTGGAGGAAACTGTTGTCAGGGTATGTTATAAAGGAGAGAGAGAGAGAGAGAGAGAGAGAGAGAGAGAGAGAGAGAGAGAGAGAGAGAGAGAGAGAGAGAGAGAGAGAGAGAGAGAGAAAGAGAGAGATATAGTGTATGAAAGACGGGAGGAGTGTAGACAAAAGTCATTCAATACTCCCAATAGTAGAAGGATATTAAAGATGTGCTTGTCGAGTCCACTTTCCTCCAGGGACAATAAGTCACAGATCAGCAAAGCAATAATCTAATTGTCCACCTGTCGGAGCGTCCATCCTAGACAAGTTGCTGACCAAGGCTTAGGGCCTGGTCTGCCCTGCCATAACATTTAGTATTTAGATTGCATTATCTCGCACCAGGGTAAGGCTTGTACCCTCCCAATTGCACTCCTCCGCCCGAGGCCGTTGGCACAATGTGGGGTGTCGGGTTTTGCGAGCGCCGCCCAACATTCGGTGCCAACGGAAATCAGGCAGTACCTTCTACTGTTGTATGGTAGCTCAGTCATATCTGTCTAAGACCTGACACACAAAGAACAGAATAGGATAAGCACAAATTTTATTTTATTAAAGAAAGAACATCTTATGCAGTACATTTCTATCATCGGAGGTTAGAAAAAATGACTTTTGGCATATTGCATAGAACCATTTTAACATATGACTGTGAATCCTGGACAGTTAGTGAACAAGCCACAAATCTGAGACCTCATGGATGTAGAGTGCTGAAAATCCTCCGAGTTGCTAAAATGAGTAACCTAAAAGTTTAAAAAAATGCTAAGACACAAAGACCGTTTATCGCAAACATCAGAAAGAGGCAGTCCTCATTTTGTGCGAACAAGAGAACAGCATGAACAAGTTGCGACAACTGTATACATTTGTGGAAAGAGAGATAAGTGAAAGACAGAGAGAACAGATTTTCTGCCGTTATTAAGAACACTGAGGAGTGTTTTAAAACAGACTGCGTATTGCAATGCAACGGGTAAATAGCATTAATAGTATATGACACAACGCCAGGAAAAGGTTAAGAGTAAGCAATGTGAGAACATACATCTTGCAAGTACAACATACGAATAGGAAACATGGACCATTTCGCAATCACCAAAGAAGAAAATGAATACAATTGAAAACCAAATATTTGGAAACTTTGTTTGGGGCACATGTACAGTGTACAGTTCTATCAGGGCATGCAATAAGTGTAGCCTTCATTATGTAGCCCTGGAGATGTAAATATACAGAAGAATATGACGTATTTCATGGAAACAAAAACAATCAAACACAGTGGGTCTAGAAAAATTGGGAATGAAAAGAGAGTTGATGAAAGAAATCAAAAAGAAGCAAATGAAATGTTTCAGTCATTTTCAAAGGCATTATACTCTCATAAAAACTATACTGGCAACGTTGAAGGCAAGCGAGCAAGAGATAGACAACGATACAAGTGGGAAGATAACATCAAGAGATGGAAGAACATCAATCTGACAGAATTACAGTCAAGGGGAGAGACAGACAGTGCTGGACATCCATTGCAGCCAACCTTAATTGTGGAGACGGCATCTGATTGATTGATTGATTATGCCTGCTCATGCTGCGATTACCGGCTCTATGTTTGACAACTGTCACTTCTGCCCATGAAATGGAAATGAAAAATAGGCAAGCTGTTGTCTCTAAATGGAAACACACATTGGATAAACTGATATATGTCCACGCGGGGATGGCAAACAAACCGTGAGACTTGTCCTCCCAGACTACTCACCCCATGAGTGGAGCAGAGTGGCTGCGTGGCATTCTCCTAACTGAGCTCAGGGAGAAACTGAGTGATGAAAGAGAAACTTGAGACGGTATGTCAACTTTGTAAAAGAGAAAGACGTGGTTAATTGGGAATGAAATATAAGAAGTAATAACAGTAGCAGTAGCAGTAGTAGTACGAGAGTAGCTGTACTAGTAGTAGTAATAGTAGTAGTAGCAGTAGTAGTAGTAGTAATAGAAGTAATATTAGTAATAGTAGTAGTACGAGAGTAGTAGTACTAGTAGTAGTAATAGTAGTAGTAGCAGTAGAATTAGTAATAGTAGTAGTATTAGTAGTAGTAGTAGTAGTAGCAGCAGCAGCAGCAGCAATAGTAATAGTAGTAGTAGTAGTAGTAGTAGAAGTAGAAGTAGTAGTAGTACGAGAGTAGTTGTACTAGTAGTAGTCATAGTAGTAGTAGCAGTAGTAATAGTAGTAATAGTAGTAATAGTAATAATAGTAGTAGTACTGACAGCAGCAGCAGTAGCTGCAGCAGCAATGGTAATGGTAGTAGTAGTAGTAGTAGCAGCAGCAGTAGCATTAGTAGTATTAGTAATTAGTAGTAGTATTAGTAGTAGTAATAATAGCAGTTGTGGTAGTAGTTCTGTTTTTCAGAAGAAGTAGGAGTAGGGGAAGGGGAGGAGAATGAGAAGGAAGATAGGGAAAAACATGTTTTACTGTTCAACCTTTTACACTTCTAGCTTCATTACACTCAGTATGTGACAGCAGGCATCAGTCTTTCAAAGACAAAATCTCTAGCCAGTCTGAACTCTGTGATTAGTCTGTAAGCGACAGCAACCTCTTCTGTATACCAAGGTATTTAACATGAACAAGTTGTTGTTTCGAGAGCGGCAAGTCAACGTACCTGTCACATTTCTTTCAAGTTTGGAAAGAATAATTAGGAGAGTAATAGTGCAGTGGCTAAACACTGGACTGCCTTACCGGCAATTAAGGATTCCATCCCTGTTAGGGTAGATTCATTCATTCATTCAGTAGCATGTCCTTTGCAGAACCTCGCTCCCATAACAACCTTCCGGAAAACCTCTCGATCATTAGCAAGATGTTCCGCCCGCGTCTGATACACCCATCTGGAGATCATCCGCTACATCCTGCACCCATCTTCTCTTTGGCCTTCCTCTTCCTCTCTTCCCAGGCATATATCCTTCCATTATTGTTCTCTCCAAACTTTCGTGACGTTTCAAGTGACCAAAATATTTCAATTTTCTTTGTTTTATCGTCTTTAATAGTCAACTTTCTTCAATATTCAATTCTTGAAGTATGGATGCATTTGTTCTTTTCTTTACCCAAGATATTCTTAGAACTCGTCTATAACATTTATGTTCAAAGGCATTTATGCGCTGTTCAGCTTGTTTAGTAAGTGTCCATGTCTCACAGGCGTATGTTGCAATGGGAAAGATGCATGCTCTTAAAAATCTAATTTTTATAGTTCTGTCTGTCCCACTCCATAATTTATTCAGTTGTTTTAGTCTTTGAAGAGCAATTGATAGTCGCCGTTTAATTTCTGTCATTGCGTCACCATTGTTGGTAATCAGTGACCCAATATATTCAAAATTTTCCACCACCTCCAATTTTTCCCCATTAACGAATATTTCTTTCTCCATTGCAGTTTTGTCTGTATGCATTATCTTTGTTTTTGCTATGTTAAGATATAAGTTGTGATTTTCACTATTCAATTGGGTTGAGGCTATGAGGTTTTCTATGCCATTCTGTGTTGTGGATAGTAATACTGTATCATCAGCATATCGAATCTCTGGTATGTCATAACCGCCGATATTTAGGGCTTGATATAGCTCCCTGTTTATATCATCTCTTACATTTCTCATTATATTTTCGGCGTACAGGTTAAACAAATAGGGTGACAGCACGCAGCCCTGACGGACTCCTTGTTTGATGTCAAACCAATCTGATGTCTTGCCATCTATTCTAACTGCTGCTTGTTGGTCTAGATAGAGCATTTTAGGGTAGATTGGAATTTGAAAAAAAAAAAATGACCTGGGCTCCCATGTCGACCCAGCCTAACATTGGTACCAGTAAATGACTTGGGAAGTAAAGGAGACTAGCGTGATACTGACCACATCCCCCACAGAGCCACGAGTGCCGTTTGTTCTTTACAAATGTGTATCTAGAAATAATGTCCAACGAGCCTTAAGGCGTGTGAAAGGACCCTTAGTTTACTCTTGATTACTGGAGTTGGTCACCACAAATATGAGTATTCTGTTCTGCTCTTTATCCCCATTTAGAACACACGCCATCAACCCACAGCAAGCTGTTCTATCTTTTGCCATTTCTTGGCGTTCCGTCCTTGTCCTGTCCGTATGATTAATCACTTCCTATAATTCCTTTCCCTATGTTTTTAGGTCTTATATTTCATTTTAAGTCTTGTATTTCATTCATCTTTCCAGTGACGACTGGAAAGATCGAAGGGAAGAGAGGCACCTTTGTGTGTTTTTGTTTCCACATCACTTGACCTCACGTCTTAGCTAAAGTACTAAGAAACAAGTAGATGACATTCTCATTTGCTGGAATATATTTAGAATAATTGATTCGTTTGGTAATATTCAACACATACTTTATAGATACGGAAACATTGCGTTATAATTTAATTAAGATTTAAGCATGTTCCAGCCACTTGAATTATATTTATGTATTTTGGGGTATGGCAGTGAATCTTGGAATGTAAATGAACAAATTAAGAAGAAATTAGAAGCAACAGAGATGTGGTTCCTGAGACGAATGTTGCGAATTCCTTGGACTGCCAGAGTAACTAACGACGACTGCCTGAAACAGGCTAACGAAACTAGAACATTATATACAACAATAAGACAGAGACAAACAGCTTTCCTCGGTCATGTGATGAGAAGAGAGGCATTGGAGAACATAGTAACAACTGGAAAGATCGAGGGGAAGAGAGGCAGAGGTAGACCAAGAGAAGTGATGCTGGATGGATTGAGACGGTGGCATGGAGGAATATCAGCAGCAGAGTTGATCCAGAAAACCAAAGACCGAGATCTATGGAGAGCCATGAACGCCTACGCCAGCCGGCACGGCACTTGATGATGATGATGATTTTTGGCCTAATTTTCCGCTACTTTAAGTTACTTCTTCTGCTCTTTACCGTCCACTGGAACATTACCCCTCAACCAATTCTCGCCAAGGCATCCTCTCCTTTGTACAACTCCCTTAATGTCTTCCCTTAGTGAATTTAAACACAGAAGCCACAAACAATAAATAACACGATTTCTTGCCTGGCATATTTCACTGCATCTCGTCAGGTGCACATTACGTTACATGAAGTGAAAAAAACATATAACATTTTGGCCGAAATGCTAAACACATAGTCACTGATATTGTTCGGATGTGGTGTATGTTATCCCCACTGTAATCTAAGATTCCAAATGTAGTCCCTCTATTTACACTGAAATGGCTGGAATCGACTAATCGATAATGCCTCGATATATTTGAGCAATCAATAATATCTCAATTATTGATTATTATTCGTCGAATACTTTTATGCGATGCGACTGTTTGACTTCCGGTCCCGAACATGGAGGTAGTCATTTAAACGGTTAAGGCCTCTGGAATGTTTATGCTTGTGGTTATCGTTTGCATTCGCATTTTCTTCATGTTGTACTGCTACTGAGTTGAGTGCATGGCGCGACACTGTGAGCGCTGAATTTCGTGTGATATGCTTTTACATTTGTCCGCGGTTGTTTGTAGCGTGAACTGCATGTTCGGAATAATAGCGGCCAGCTTTGTCGCATAATTGACTGGTTTGCCTTATGCAGAAATGTGTGGCTGGTGGTTTTCTAGTGACTGCCGCTTCCATCGACGATGAACTGTATTTTTCGTGGAGGACTTTCGTGTTGGCATTCTGGCGGCGGCATTATACACAGTGAAATGCTTTTACATCTGTCCGTGGTTGTTCGTAGGGTGAACTGCATGCTCGGAAAAATGGCGGCTGGCTTTGTCGCAGTACTGACAGGTTTGCCTTATGCAGTAATGTATGGCTGCTGGTTTTTTTTAGTGAATGCCGCTTCCATAGGCGATGAACAGCATTTTTCGTGGAACACTTTTGTGTTGAAATCTGGCGGCGGCATTATGCACAGTGTACCTATGCGGGCTGTTGGTTTGTCGAGACTCCTGTCTGTTCCACTTTTCACATGGTGCTGTGAGGAGCATTTCGTATGATATTCACTGGCACAGGAACAGAGCATAATTGGAACGACCTGTTGCCGTGAAGTTGGAACCGCGACTGTTACGTCGAAGACAGTACAGGAAATGCCTTTTCTTTGTTAAGTCTATGATTGTCAATCAGCAAATATTCCGTGATGGGCGACTTCGACGTTTTATGACCTCTCGACTGCACAAGGATTCCTGAAGATTGATTAACTCTCTTTTTCACCCACATTGATATATGTTCGGTTACACGATATGCTAATTGTCTTTCCGTTTTACCATTGCTTGGCACTCACTCTGAAACTGATAAATGAAGTATGATTTGGTGTACGGAGTCAATAATTCTTTCACAGATGGGGTAAGTATCGTGGTGGTTTTATATCTGATCATTTGTTCAACAGCAAAGAATGGTCGGTTTACCTCTGTTTTATATCTGATCATTGGTTCAACAGCAAAGAATGGTCGGTTTACCTCTGTTTTATATCTGATCATTTGTTCAACAGCAAAGAATGGTCGGTTTACCTCTGTTTTATATCTGATCATTGGTTCAACAGTAAAGAATGGTCGGTTTACCTCTGTTTTAAGTTGATCGTGTATTCGTTTCATTACATCGTCTCCTCGAAAGGTTAACTGAGGAAACATGTACCTTTGATTGTGTGAGCAGTATGTTTGGGTGGCTGGCAGTGACGCATGATGAAACCGGCTGGATATCCATTATATTTCAGAGTCTGGTGAAGGGTTTCTAGTTCGTCCTTTAGTGTGTCGTCAGAGCATATCTTTCTAGCTCTATTAAAAAGGGTTCGTCCCAAGCCAAGACAAAGCTATTGAACTTCGTATTGGCCCGTCAATGTTCCCCTGCTCTTTGGATGGTGCCATCCATCGTCGGATTCGGATGTCTAAGAACGGTATGTGTCGTTACGTTTGTGGTCAATAGTCAAGTAAATGTTCTTGTAGGTTTAGTTCATGATGGACTTGACTGATTCTGCTTGGTGACTGGTCTCTGTGAGGAATAATATATCATCATTATACCGGCGGTATGGAACAAGGTCTTTAATATTCGATTGTCGTTGTTCTTCTAAGTTTGCCATAAAAATGTCCACTAGAATGGGACATAAAGGACTCTCTATGGCTAGTCCAGCATATTGGCGGTAATATTTGTTAAGAAAATGGAATTTAATATTAGATGTGCATTCTTCTTCTTCAGCGTTCCGAGCCATTGAGGTTCTTTGCTGCAAATACAATCCGTCTCCATTCGTCTCTCTGGTGGACCTTCTCTTGCCAGTCGTTGATTCCAAGTGCTTGTAGGTCTGTACATGTATTATCTCTCCACCGTCTTCTTGGTCTACCTCGGGGTCTACGGCCATTTATTTCCTGAGTGTAAGCGAGTTTTGTTTCCCTATTATCTTCCATTCTTTCTATATGCCCCAGCCATTGTAGTCTATTAGCCTTCATGATACCAGTGATTAGCGGGGACTTAAACAGATCATAAATGTCTTTGTTACTTCTTCTTTTCCACTCTCCACTTTGTGTATCCCTAATGGGTCCAAAGATGCGTCTTAAAATTTTGTTCTCAAAGGTTTGTAACAAGGCTTCGTCTCCTTTCGTTGTACTCCAGGTTTCAGAGCCATACAGCACAACTGGTCTGATCAGTGTTTTGTATATTGTGATTTTGGTGTTACGAGATAGCGCCTTTGATTTTAGTAGATGTTGTAGTGCATAGTATATCTTATTTCCAGAGTTGATTCTAGTTTGTATTTCTTCCCTTATGATGTTGGAGCAGTTGAAGATCGTACCCAGGTATTTGTATGTTTCCGTTCTTTTAATGGTCATATTATCTATTTGTATGTGGCCAGAGTTTCTAGCCATTCCGTCTCTTGAAATTACCATATATTCTGTCTTATCTTGGTTGATAACCAGCCCCATCTGTTGGGCTTTTTCCTTTAAGTGAGTCAATATTTCCAATGTCTTTTGTTCACTTTGCCCTATAATATCTATATCATCTGCATAACCAAGCAGCTTGGATGTTCCTCCAATATCACATTCCTCCTTTACCTTCCTTACAACTTTCTCTAGAGCCAGATTGAAGAGTAGCGGCGATAGTGCATCACCCTGTTTCAAGCCAGATGTTATTTGGAAGGGGTCTGATTTCCTGCCTTTATATGTTACTATATTATAAGTATCTTCCATGCATAGTCTGGTCATGTTGATTAACTTCCTTGGTATTCCAAATTCCTGCATAGCATTCCATAGACTATTCCTATGGACACTATCATAAGCCTTTTTAAAATCCACAAAAATGTTATGGAGATCTCTTTTATATTCCCAATGTTTCTCGGCTATTTGTCGTAAGATAAATATCTGATCTATTGTTGATCTGTTTTGTCTAAAACCCGCCTGGTAGTCACCTAATATGTCTTCTGAATATGGTTTTAGTCTATTTAGTAATACTGCGGATAGTATCTTATAGCTTGTGGACAGTAGTGATATTCCTCTATAATTTCCACATTGGAACTTGTCTCCTTTCTTAAAGATAGGTATCAATAATGACTCTTTCCAGTCATGGGGTAATTAGATGTGCATAGTAGTAGAAAATGGAATTTAATATTAGATGTGCATAGTAGTAATGTGTAATGTCTCCAGAACGTGCAATTTCTCCAGATAATTTTTCCCTGTACAGTGAAAATATATTCAGATATATAGAAGATATGGAAGTAATCAACATTGGGGACGATACATCAATAACATTAGAAATGCAGATGATACAGTCTTGATTGCAGACAATGAACAGTACCTGCAACATTTAGTAGATGCGGTTGTTGCACACAGTGAACAACTAGGGTTAGAATTGAATTGTAAGGAGACACTGATTATGATCGTCACTGGGAAGAATGAAATCCACAATGTAATATACAAATAAATGGGCATATTCTTAAACAAGTGAATCGGTACAGTTATATCGGAACAGTCATAACACCTGACGGGAGATGCCTTGAAGAGGTTAGAACAAGAATTGCCATTGCGAATGTAGCCTTGTGCAAGATGAAAAACATACTGACCAATAAAAAGATATCAATTGAAACGAAAAAGGAGTGTTGAAGTGCTACATAGAACCTATACTTTTGTATGGATGAAAAGCGTGGAAAATGAGCAGACAGACCGAAAAACATATGATGGCTGTGGAAATGTGGTTTCTGAAGAAAATGCAAAGAATACAATGGACAGACAGAAAAACCAATGAAAAAGTCCTTCAATAAACAAATGAAGATCGTAAACTGATTATAGTCATTAGACGTAGACAGTCAAAATTTTTTGGGCATGTTATGAGAAGAAATGACTTGAAAAACTTGCTGACGACCGGCAAAATCGAAGGGAAGAGACCAAAGGGAAGACCGAGAAGTAAACACCTGGATGGCTTGGCCACGTGGCATGGTCGAGACAGAAACACAGAGCTGATACACGACTCTGATGAGTGAGATAGCAAAACATGAAAGCCCCGCTTATTAGCATTGCACATGATGGATGGAAGGACAGTAGTAGTAGTTTCTCGAGTGTGGATGTTGGTAGGCCTAACTTTAGTTTCTTAAACTTGTAAGCGATCACAGATTATCTTTATTCTTTCATCCAGGAGAACGTTAGTGAAAAGAGATGCAATTGACGCCATGTTCTTTTGTTTAAGGTCAATGGTGTCTAGTGTGGTATACAAAAACGTCTCTACTAACATCCTTCTAGTGACACTTTAAAAATACCAACCCCTAATAATTACTGTTTAAGTACCTTACTTTTGGGGAAAGAAAACAGAGCCTAATTTATTTGGCCTTAGTTTAAATTTTGGCCTTAGTTTGGTTCACGTACCTGGCCAGACTGGCTTGATTGTGAAACAAAGGGATTATAGTTTCCATTTTTGGTCAGTGCAGCACAAAGAGCAGACACGTAAAAGCCTCCCCTGTGGGGAGGGCAGTTTAGCCTTAAAATATGTCATTCTCTGCAGCAATCGGTATTTTAAATCTACATTATTACTATGTATTCATGTATTTTTATAAGGTACATATACCATTGTGTTTAATTAAGAATTGGTTAAAATGTTAAATCAACAATTCTTGTAAACTAGAGTCTGATTGATTATTACTACTGAACGCCATGTTGTGCCACGCTGTAAAATTTTCCTGCGCTTTTAAAATTTCAAATCCCTATGTTAAAACCTCTTATAGGCATTGTGAACCTATATCTCACTAGCAATGCTTATAATCTATAAATATTATGTGTACTGTAGAGTATTCAACTCAGGTCAGAAGCACAGGTCAGAAACTTTTCTCAATGTGGAAGCAAACTCTTGATTACACATCTTACTTCGTAGTAGAGAACTTGTTTTTGCCAATTTCTAATTCCTATGTAAAACCTCTTATATGCATTGTGAACCTATAACTCACTATCAATGCTTATAATTTGTAAATATCCTATGTAGTGTAGATTCACTGTTAATGACATTACAAGAAACCTTTTATCCATGCGGAGACATACAAAGGATTACGCATATCGTGGACTCAGTTCATTTTGGATAAATTTGTCCCTAATTGCTAATCTGTAACTCGAACTCTTGTGCCGAATTTTGGTACAAACCTCTTGTTAACATATTAGTAACCACCCCGGAAGGGTGATAGACATGTAATCATTTCATAAAATAATGATAGGGAAATGCCATGTTTGAGAATATAAATTCAAGAACGATGAAAGAAAACGCATGATGTAAAGGAATGTTCGGATATGATGTGCCTCCAATCCGCATCACCTCACTGTAGTAGGAACAGAAACGAAGATTGATGTTCATAAATTGCTTGCAATATTCAGAAGACTGGACTATGCGGCATAAGTTATTCTGGTCAAGAACACTCCGAATACTAGCAGTAATTGGCAAATTATATCACAGCGTTCACTAACCTCATGTTGCTGTAAGCAGTGGGGGACAACAATTTATGTTTTAGTTTATGGATTAACCAATGAGGAAATCCAAAACCATAGGCTCCGGCATTATCATTATGTAATTATTATGTATGATTATCATGTACTTAATATCAGAGAAATGTACATGTTTGGTTTTCTCTGTTATGAGAATTATATTATGTCCTGATTGTTACACTTTACTGTGGGAATATACATTTTAATGTTACCCCTGGGGACATGACAATGTTGAATAGCCTTGGCCTAATGCTGATTATAGTGAAGGAAAGTAGACGAGGCATTGGAAACAAAATAGCATATGGATAGATTATTCTCTTCAACTTCGAGAGAGGCAATATCAACATGGTTAGATGGATTGAATGATCCGGAACACTTATATCATTCAAATAGTTCCCAGTAACAATCTCAGAACAACACATGGGGTGAAAAGATAGCTCACTCACTATCAGAGCTAGAATGGCTCTACAACAAGCAAGGAGGGACATGGAACTTGAAAACCCACTTCTTTCTCCTTCTGCTTTTGTGTGTGTGTAAATATGTTATAAACATGTTACCATATCACAGTAGGTTAATGCTCTTGTTGTATTCTTTGTCATCAATTTCTATAGACAATAGCGAGTGGTGGATTTGTTGGACTGCATCACTATAAACTGGAAACTGGGTCAAAAGCCAGGAGAAAGTGAAAATGGCAACCTGTCATAAACAAAAGTCTGGACCAACACAACAATGTTTACTGCTGTACTCATTAGCTGCAAAAGCCAGCAAAAGAAAATTTCGAAGGCGACTGACAACGTTATTGATGATGTCCTACTTCAGTAGGAATATCCAGGATGGACTTCGTATCTAATAATCGACAAAGATAAAGATCTACAGAGTAACTGACAACAGGTATCGTCCGCTTTACTTCTGAAAAGTACCACCTGAAGCCTCATCACTCAGCAACATCAGTGAAAAATGTTTTGCGTATCCTTTTACAGGACTTAGCTGTCAACAGCAGCATCTTCCAGCTGTCTTTTGATCTCTTGGCAAGATTACGCTCAGTAGTTTGCCATTGCTTTCTGAGCGGCCGGCTCAGTATCCGCAAGTCACGAGCGGGGGTCGAACCACCTCAGTTCTCGCTCCGCTGCGAGACTCTGCGTGATAAACGGGATTACAGAGAGAAAGTGTTGTAACCCCACAGCCAGAGAGACTATAGACAAATCCTACCAGTTATTAACCCTAGCAACAGTGAGAACCCTTCAACTGTTGGGTGGATTACCAAGTTGATATCCAACAATGGATAAGTCTTCGAAAGAAAGTCTCACAGCCGCAAAAGTCAAACATAGGTTCAAGACACTCAACACCAAGTTCTTGATATGAACACCAACTCAAACAAATGGGAAGAGACACTGAAACAACATAAGCCAGTAGAACCAAGATACCAACTTAAGATCCTCCGAAACATAACTACGAAACCAGATTACCTCTAGGTTCCAAAATCTGAAACACCCTGAAAAGATGCAAGATCCACTTGAGATCTCAGACCTGAACACCATCAAGAAGACCACATGAAAGCAGCTAGCGGAGTAAATGCCTCTACGCCTGCAACAAAAGGAATCATCTGATTGTTTGCAACCCTGTTTCTGTGCTGGAATTATTCATCTTATGATCCATGTAGGTGCAGATCAATTCTGGACATAGTCACAGATACTACCATTGGATGTCTCTCAGCCATATAAGTTCCTACACTGGATTAGATAGTAACGACTACCTCTTGCTGGTCCAATGTCAGCCTAAATGCCATGGGTTATAGACTCGCGACATGGTGGGTGTAACATCTTTTTGAACATAATTAAGATTCTGATATCGGAAGCAGAGCAGCTGAATGGACGTCTATGTGGCACCGTGTATGGTGAGATGGGAAAGTACCTTCTGCAGAGCTTAAGTGGAAATCCCTGGAGGTAAGACCAACCAAGGCCTCAATTTCACAAAAGGCACCGAGCCTAATTGCAACAGAGTAGTCGAAAATTCTAGCCCCGCGGAGGGGATAAGTAGTGTGTGATATTTCAATTCATGGAGTATGGATTATAAAATATTCACCAGCCAATTACCAGTGGATAAACCTGTGAGGAACACAACTGAGTGCATTTATTCTAGGTACCCAGATTCCCAATGGGAATAGGATCTAATCTACATTAGAGATGAACACTGAACCGCACACCAGGAGATAAAGGACTCTATTAATTAGTTTAATTAAGAGTACCAACTGCTTTTTATATGTGTTTTTTTCTATGCCATGGATTTATAAGGTCAGTAGTGTTTTTTTTTCCAATTGAAGGGTAGAACCAAATAGTAGTTATGTTTTAGTTAAATATTCTGACACCATCTCATTAATATTTTTAAATATGAGAATTGTAACTGGTGTCAGAAACAAATGTTTTATATGTCTGGTTTTATGAACTCATACCATGGTTTCTTTTTGTGTAAAAACCAGTGGATGGTTCAATGGTGGTATAACCAATTATTGGTTGTTTGGGATGAGTACATGAATATTATTATACTGATTTTTGGGACAATGGGATTGTCATATGAGATTGTACACCTATTTCATAATTCATGTGATTTTATACGTATGTCCTATGTCATGTCATGCAAAGCCCAGAACTGAATATGGCCATTATATGTTTGTATGTTACCTCTGATTTGAGTTTATTCTTGAACAGTATTCCAAATGTTGATGTCTCCATCAATTGTGTTGATGTTTGTTCAACAGTGGTTGTTTCTATGTTGTAAACAATCAATATCCTCTAACCCTATAGTAAATTTAAAGGGTGATGAAGTGGAAAGAGAAACCTACACACAGATCCCATTGTTTCAAGGATTGAAGTGTTTTCTCTTGGTGTTTGTGGTAAATATCCCTGATCACCTTGCATTCTACCAGTGACATGAGAATCAACTAAACCCTCTAGACACTTTTAACAAAATATTCTCTTAGATTAAAATCCACATCCCACATCTAGTAGTTCTATCAGCTCAAATTAAACTTTTAGTATTAAAGTGTCGAATGAAGTGTAGCTTCGGTGAAGTGAACGCAGATTCACAATCCCGACATACCGGGATCAAAGTCGGCCGCAGACGGTTTGCCAGCAGACCACTTTGCTTTGATTTTTTTTTGCGTTGGTGGTATGAACATCGACCGCTCAAGAAGCAATGACAAACTTCTGAACATAAAATTATCTTGAAAATCACAAACAGTCAAAAAATGATGGGGTTGACTGCGGCGCCATGTAACAACATTGTTAGTTGCATATTCTTAACAGGACGTCGCATTCAACCCCAGAATATTTTACTGTTTGTGATTACTTGGCAAGTTTACGTTCAGTAGGTTGTCATTGCATTCCGAATGACCAGTAGTCATACCATTGTATGAAAATCAGCAGAAGGCGGTCTGTTTCTAAATCGCCCGCAGCTGCGTTTCAAATGCGGTATATGGGGGATTACGATTAACGTTCGTAAACTCTTAGCAACAGTGCCGGCTGTCCTGTGAAAGGCATGCAAATAACGAACTTTTGTATTCATACAAAACGCAACCTACATCGTATTCAGAAGAAATGAGGAGAAACAAAAACACAGTAGAGGCACATTTGAGATTTGTTCTTCAGACATTGTAAACGCCTGAGAACAAATGAGTAGATTGAATCTATTAATATTACTTGGTAATGGGTTGAATCGCAAGAGAGAACCGCCGTCGGTTACTTTTGGTAGAGAGAATGAGATATTGAGTCAAAAGGCCACTAGAGAAAGAAGGAAGTATTGGGAAATCATAACCGTATGTGATAGATGAATATTGAATGAGATGTAACGTTTCATTGACTATCAGGGCAAATCCTAAGGGACAGGAGGCCAGAATTCATGGTGCGTAATTGTTGTCAGTATCTCAATGCTCTGGTTATAATGCGATTCCTTGTGAATTATACCGTTAATATAATTTATGTTTGAAAAGATAAGTGTGGAAATAGCTGACCAGAAAGCCTAGATATTATACGAAAGAAAATCTTCGAGAGATAGATAGATAGATAGATAGATAGATAGATAGATAGATAGATAGATAGATAGATAGATAGATAGAGAGAGAGCGGGAGAGAGAGCGAGAGAACCAGAGGGAGAGAGAGAGAAATTAAAGAGGGAGAGATATAGTGTGTGAGAGTGAGAGAGAGAGAAGGAAGAAGAAATATAGGGAAATGGATATATATTATATAGATATAAAGAAATTGAAGGGGGCGGGGGTAGTCAGGGGGAGAGAAATAGATAGGGAGTGATAGAGAGGGAGAGAGAGAAAGAGTGAGTGAGAGAGAGAGAGAGAGAGAGAGAGAGAGAGAGAGAGTGAGAGAGAGAGAGAGAGAGATCGCGCAGTGAAATGATAAAACCATCACCTCGTTCAACATGTAAGGACGACGTGCAAATTCACTTAATATACTATAATTGCATTAAATCTATTCTTGTATGCAAATGGAGCGTGGCGACATAATGATAACTGCGATTGTCTGACAGCACAGTGGTTCGGCGTTATCCTCGATATAACAGCATAAGCCTTACCAGCCATCTGAGAACTCACGGCTCCAAACTTTCAACTCAACTGGATGAAATAAATGGTCAAGATCATTCTTGATGGACAAACGCCATAACAGCGTACTTTCCCTAACCAGTGCGCTTCTGGGTTGACCCAGTCTCGTAAAATAAATACTCGGTATTTTCAGAACTGTCTGAAATTATCTTCGAATGAAGACTGTGAGGAAAGGAATAGACCATTCATTCATTCATTCATTCATTCATTCATTCATTCATTCATTCATTCATTCATTCATTCTTCGTTCGTTCGTTCGTTCGTTCATTCATTCATTCCTGCTAGCAGGTCCTTTGTAGAACGCCGCATTCATGTAGGCCCGCCTTAAAGACTCGATAATTTGCTGGTTCCTCTGCCTCTTCCATTTTCATGTCCAAGATGTTAATATCCACTGCCCACCTTCGTTCACGTCTGTTCTATTCTTCCGGACACCACAATTTCAGTCAATGTTCTAAGTCACCATGACGCTTTATATGGCCAAAGTATTTCAATTTTCAAGACATGATGCCGTTTACAAAACAGTTCTCTTCGATATCCAAATCTTGTTGAATATCAGTAATACTTTCTTCTTTTTTTAAAAAAAAACATGTTTAGTCCCAAAGCCCAGATTTTATTATTTAGTAATTGCGAAATGGTTTATAACTGACACTCGCATGTTGCCAATGGAAAGTTGCATGTTCTCAAAATGTTTATTATAATTTGTTTACTGGATTTGTGCTATATACAATATATATGGGCAGTCTCCTTGAGAGACACTTTGCCGGCCTTGTGGTGAAGGAATTAAGGACTTAATTGGCAGTCTCACATACCGCGTTCAAAACACAGATGTGGGCGAGTTGGCAGTAGGCAACATTGCGTTACTTTTCATGAAATGGTTTGAGGTTCGAGCGCGGGTCGTCCTGAAAGCAATGGCAAACTACTGAACGTTAATTTGCCAAGAAAGCAAAAACAGCAAAAAATGTTGGGGTGGACTGCTGCGTCCTGTAAAGGATATGCAACTAACTAACTAACTAACTAACTAACTAACTAACTAACTAACTAACTAACTAACTAACTAAATAACTAACTAACTAACTAACTAACTAACTAACTAACTAACTAACTAACTAACTAACTAACTAACTAACTAACTAACTAACTAACTAACTAACTAACTAACTAACTAACTAACCCCTTCGAGCTTTTCTTGATCGGTATCCCATGGTTGTTATTTGTGGAGATATTCTGAGTTTGTGACATTTGTAACTTTTAACTGTTTACTGTAATGTTTTTTGAATTAAATCAGCTTTTCACAATAGCCTTTGTCGACCAAGAAAAGGCATTTGATAGAGTAGACAGAAATAAGCTGTGAGAAATTCTTAAACGATGCGGAGTGAGTACACGTCTAACAAACATATGTAGATACTTATATAACAACAGTGAATGCAAGGTAAGAACAAACGGAGGACACTCAGAACCCTTCACCATAAGAACCAGAGTAAGACAAGATTGTGTCCTCTTCTCCCTCTTGTTCATAACCTATATAAACAGCATATAATAGGAAGAATAATATCATCAAAGGGCAAATCAGAAGACTTGATCGAAAATAGATGCAATAAGGCAAATCAATTCATTGGACAAATGCACCAATACTAAAGAACAACCATCAGTAGATCTAAAAAGAGAACTCTACAACACAGTCTTCCTACCAACTCAATGTTACCAGTGCCAAACATGGACAATGACAGAAAAAGAGAAAAGAAAAATTACAACTGAAATGAGATTCCTGAGAAGAATACTCAAAGTATCAAGATGACAAAAAATCAGAATCAGGACTAAAGTGGCATTATAGCAGCGCTAAATTTAATTAGAAAACAGCAAGTTAAATGGTTCAGCCTTATAACAGGTACCAACTAACCTTATACCATAACAAGCAATGATGTGCCGATTAAATTATAAAAAAAAAAAAAAAACAATAATAAAAAAAAAAAAAAAAAGAGGCCGACCATGTAAACGTTGGATACAGGGAGTAACGGAGTGCATAGAAATCTCAATATACGAAGCCCACAAACGGGCACACCCCCACTGTTTATGCTTAATCTCGACACCGCAAGGTACAAGAGGAATATGATGAGATGAGATGAGACTATATCTCATTATATCGTTACTTACAATATATAAAGGTAAATTTAGCAAATATAAAGGTATAACACTAAACCAAATCAAACAGCCGTATCAGTCATAGAATTACCGTTAATTTTAAGAGAAAGTTTCAGCGCGCTAAACCACTCAGTCATGATGATCTCTACTGTATATTATTTTTATTATCTTTCATTTACTGACATAGGTATATTTAAATATTTCAGTACTTGTGTTATTTGATATTTAAAGGCCTTTGGTATTAGATATATGATTTCGATTTATCGGTCTATTTTCCAGCTTCTATGATCACACTTCCTAGATATTTAAATTCTTTAACCTGCTTCAGATGTGTGCTATTTATTTGTACATTTAGTGAGCCAGGAGATCTGCTAACCTGCATTACTTCCGCTTTGGTTTTATTTCACTGGCACCTCGCCGTCTTCACAGACGATCGTTTGTTAAGCATAATAACCTATCCATAGCACAACGACTAGGCAGAATTGTAGAGACCAAGCTGCCAGATCAGCAAAGCAATGCTCTAACTGTACGCCTGTCGGAGCTTCCATCCTAGACCAGTTGCCGACCAAGGTTTAGAGCCTGGTCTGACCTGCCTTGACATTAAGTCTTTAGGTTGCATTTACTTGCACCAGGATAAGGCATGTACCCTCCCAATTCTGCTCCTCTGCCCCAAGCCGTCAGCACAATGTTGGATGTTAGGTTTTGAGGGCGCAGCCCAACATTTGGCGCTAACAGAAAGCAGGTAGTACCGTCTACTGCCATACGGTAGCTCAGTCATATCTGACTAAGACCTAACTAAATGGTTGTATTTATGTTCATGTTATATTTTCTACAAAACGAGTCAGAACAATGTAACACATATTTCTTCGTGTCGATCTTATTACGTTCTCCATTCTTCTTACCCGTTGTGGCAAAATACCCTGACATAGAAGGCCAATCACTTCTAGGAGTTTTAATCCTAGTCTTTATCTTCTCGTGACAAGGCCACATATTGTTGATTATTTCCTTCATTACTCTTTTTATCCTTGGGTCTTTAGAACATCTTCATTACTCTTTTAGCTGCCCGTTGCATTATTATCATTATTCTGTAAAACGCTTCTGTGCATTAAATCGATTTTCTTGCCTGTTGACTAATTGGTCCATGATTCGCCACATCAGGTTGAATTTCATTATATGCAATATTTAAGTCTTTTTCTGACTTCAGATAATTTGGATTTATTGCAGGTGATGATTTCGTTCAATTTGGAAAATGTAGTTTGTTGCTGGGCATATTCATTTTTTTTCTTTTCTGTGGAACATTATTAATTTGGTTTCATCCAAAATGTTTGACTAGAGGAATAGAAGAAAAACAAAACAAAACTTGTCAGAGTCTTCCGAAGGATGCTGTTATTATTTACCCATTTCCACATTAACAAAAGAGAAGAATGGAACAGGAATATATTGTAACAAATGACACGATTATTAGGAATATATATATATATATATATATATATATATATATATATATATATATATATATATATATATATATATATATATATATATATATATTGTGTGTGTGTGTCTGTGCGTGAGAGAGAGAGAGAGAGAGAGAGAGAGAGAGAGAGAGAGAGAGAGAGAGAGAGAGAGAGAGAGAGAGAGAGAAAGAGGAAGGATACTGGAAAAATCTTGCATCACGGAACATGTACAGATGTCAGCACATAAGTTAATATTAGTGCTTTAGAAATAGAATTATGGAGAGGCATGATCAGTCACGACAGTTGGCATGATATCTGTGACACACACACACACACACACACACACACGCACGCGCGCGCGCGCGCGCGGGCACGCAAACGCATACGGGCGGTGTAATGTTTTGCTTCCTAATTAGTTCTCAGACTGCTTCTTAAAAAAATATATTAACTTGATCATACGTTATGTAAGTACACATTGTAATTGACTTCCACATTTGTCTGCCAATTTCTCAGCCCATTTATTGCCAGGTACATTTCAGTAATATGGGGTCGTGGAGTGGGAGAGGCGGTCACTTGTAATCACTCTTGGAAGTGATAATACAGCTCTCTGAGTTCTGATAGCGTTGTGCAGTTTTGACTCTATTGCCTGCTAGCTTTGTACAGTTTTACTCTATTGTCTGGTAGCTTTGTAAGTTTTTACTCTATTGTCTGTAAAGCTTTGCCAATTTTGACACTATTGTCTGCTAACTTTGTGTAGTGTTTTCTCTATTGCCTGCTAGCTTTGCCCAGTGTTACTCTATCGACTGCTAGCTTTGTGCAGTCTTTACTCGATTGCCTGATTGCTTTGTACAGTTTTTACTCTATTGTCTGCTAGATTTGTAAAGATTTTACTATATTTGCTACATTTTTACAATTTTTACTCTAATGTCTGCTAGCTTTGTACAGTGTTTACTCTATGGTCTGCTAGCTTTGCAGTTTTTACTCCATTGTCTGCTAGCTTTGTACAGTTTTTACTCTATTGCCTGTTAGCTTTGCACAGTTTTACTCTATTGTATGCTATCTCTGAACAGTTTTTATACTTGTTGGATTAGACTATTAACATCTCCATCATGGAAAGAGCTGTGCGTTTTTCTTCCATGTTTTCTGTGTACAGCATGTCAACGGCAGGTTTTAATATCTCTGATTCTACTCTGCAGTCACGTGAGCAGTTTTCAGCCAATGCTATTTGCTTTACATATATGATTAGTTTCCAAAATAACCCCTCCGCCTTTATTTTCTATTGTATCTGTTGCTGATCCATCTGTTCATGATGGCCTGGATTAAATCCCTAGATGATCACGGAATGTGTTTTGGAATGGACTTATAATAACCAAGTTTAATGGTTATCAGAGAATTCCGTGGAAAGCCAAAACAACCCGGGCATGGGCTTTCACCTCACAGGGTGTCCGTAAAGTCTGGACACATAGGATAATTGGATATTTTTCATTAAATTCAATTGAAATACAAAATTCAAAATTATTAACAGATATTTTGCCTCCACAGATTAAACATGGCTTTGTCAAAGGACGAAAGAGTTGAGCTGGTACTTCTCAGTGGACGTGAAGATATTATTTGAATAAAAAGTTGTACTTTTACCCACGTGTCCAGACTTTACGGACAACCTGTACAGTGACCTAGTGTGAGAGAGCCGTCTCCGTAGCCTAAAGACTTGCGAATGCGATTCGTGAGCCGCTTACCACGCTTCGAAACACAGCGGCGACCGATTTGGCAGCAGACCGTGTCGCGCTTGGGTTTTAGCGTGTTAGTATGGGAGCCCATCGTTCAGAAATCATTGACAAACAACTGAATGTAAAACTTGCCAAGAAATCAACAACAGCAGTAAAATGCTGGTGTTGACAGCGATGTACTGTAAATAGGATACGCACACACACAAAAAGTGTGAGAGAAGGCCAGTCACGTCACATCTGTATGGTTGACTGGTGAATTGTCTAGAAAATTGAGTTGTCGCACTTCAGCGCTGTCCACTGGCATTCGTGTCGCCTGAGCCATGAAAAAGGCTTGGATATATCTGAGCAAAATTAGTGCAGACACTATTCACATCCCAGTACTTAAGTACTGCTTCCTCGGGATCTGTAATATGGAGCTCTCATTCTCTGTTATCTTCACCTAACAACATTCCACATTCCCACGATAAATCAGTTATGGTTTCGTCCTTACCTACCAAGCTTCCATTCTTACCAGTGTATCAGAAAAGGCATTATCTTTATCTACTAACATTCCACATACCTATCATTGTATCAGTTACGGTATTATCTTAATGTACCAAAATCAACATCTATACTATTACTTCAGTTACTTTATTAGCTTTTGTACCTGTCTTATCTTTATTCTTATACAGACATTTTATAATAATTTAAAGAGAAGAAGTTGCAAGCATTACAAAAGCGTGTGGTAACTTACTGATAGTATCTCGTTCTATCACGAATAACTCAAATACACATTGAATAGTAAATACGACCAAACAGGTAGTTCTCTTAAATAAGTTAATACTAAACAAGTCACTACACTTTCGTTCATCGATCCAAACATCACACATGGTTATAAAGAAAACTGCAAGCAACTTGGACATACATTGAGTAGTATATCTCTTCTTATTATTTCTATAAGCAATTGAAATCTACTGCGGCTTTCTATGCCAATCAAAGCTTTAGGAAGAAAAAGAAGAAGAACAAGAAGAAGAAAAAGAAGAATCCAACATATTGTTGGCATGTAGAAATATCATTAAAATAATTGACCCAGAACACCTACGACCGAGATCTGTGGAGAGAAACGAACGACTACGCCAACTAGCAGGGCACTTGATGATGACAAGGAATCTAACAGAAGTAATGTAGTATGTTAACAATTCAAATAGATAATGTACGGACTCACCATTGTGTTCAAGATAGTGAGCGGAGAGGCAGACTTGGCAGAGACTCCTCACATTGTCACCAGACCGAAGCCATGCAAGAAGTTGGAGAAACTGGTTGGTACAGTCTTGAAATGTTCGCTAGAAAAAGAAACCTTACAACAGAAGCTAGAAAAACGAATTCTTATGACAAGGGGTCAATGCCAGAATCGGCGTACAAAGTTTAAAGAAAAAAACGGTGAACATATAGTTTAGTTGGAAAGAATATGAAAATCGATCAATTAATTAGGTGCCGTCTCCACAACGAAGGTTGGCTGCATTGGATCTCCAACACTGTCTGTCTCTCGCCTTGATTGTAAATTATGTCAAATTGATATTCGTCCATCTCTTGATGTTATCTTCCCACTTGTATCGTTGTCTGTCTCTTTCTCGCTTGCCCTCAACCTTGCCTTCCAGTATGGTTTGTATAAGAGTGTTATATATTTTAACGTGGCTGAAATATTTCACTTGCCTCTTGTTTATTTCTTTCATCAACACTCTTTTCATTCCCTGTTACATTAGTTTAACACTTTCTTCGTCTTTTTTCCTCTTGTTTTTTTTTCTCTCTTGACTTCTCTGTTATGTATTATTATTCTGCCTTGCTCTTTTATTGTCTAAACTCATTTATTTTTCAGTCACTTTTTTTCTGTCATTCTGTCTGTTGACATGGCTGTCTCTTTGTAATTGGTTATTTCTTCTGCCCTCTTCCTGCGTAGTTCAACACGTTTATCTTCCAATTTACCACTTCACAAAACTCTTTCACTCCCGTCGTGCTACAACCAAGCAGGCAAGGGGTTTAAGTTCTCCTGGATGACACAGAATTAACGGCGGGGAAAAGGCCCTAGCTAACGATGAAATAATCAGTTCTGGGAGATCTGCGACCAGCTCGAAGTGGAGGAAAATGAAATGAGAGGGCCCGAGTCTCGAAAGTAGGACAGTGTAAGGGACTGTGATTTGACAATGAGTGCGGTTGACGTATTGTCCAGGGCGGAAATATAGGCAGAGAAGAAAATCCTCTCAGAACAGGGAATAAGCAAACGGAATGGGAAAGCACTCTGGTGGTAAGAAGCGGATTTATAGGAATAACATGGAGGAGAGAAGAATCCTACATTCAGTGTGTTTGGAAATGTTTACGAAGAATGGTTATTTTTTTTAAGGCTAGTGAAAGATTAATGTTTTTCTCCTGGTCTTCCTTCAATCTGTTAGTGCCGCTTTAACCATGTCACTTTCGGAATTTGGTAAACTTCCCTTTTGTCAGTGTTCAACTTAGTCAATATTCCCTCTCAATGTTAAATTTAGTTGATCTTCCTCGTTGCAAATATTCATTTCAGCAATCCTCTTTGTTGCCTATGTTAAGCTGAGTTTTTTTTTTCTTTGTTGCAAAAGTTGAGTTTAGTTGATTTTCCTGGTTGCCAATGTTAAATTTAATCGATCTTCCTTGTTGAAAATGTTTAGTTTAGTCTTTCTTCCTTGATGTTACTGTTCAATGTAGTCTTTATTCCGTGTACATGTTAATTTTAGTCTTTCTTCTTTGTTTCCATTGTTCAGTTTAGTCAATTTTCCTTTTTACAAATGTTGAATTTAGTCGATTTTCTCTGTTGCCAATTTTAATTTTAGTCTATCTTGTTTGTTGCCAATGTTAATTTTAGTCTTTATTCTTTGTTACCCTGTTCAATTTAGTCGACCTTCCTTGTAGCAAGTGTTCAATGTAGGTTTCTTCCGTATTACCATTTTTTTTCAGTTTTAGTTTGTCGTTTAATTTAATCTTTCTTCCTTGTTGCCAAATGTTCAGTTTAATTATTGTTCGGTGTTGCCAGTGGTTAGTTAAGTCAACATTCTCTGTTGTACATGTATAACCGTATTATCTTTTGTTAGCTATGTGTTCCGCCTTCTCGCCAGTCGATTTACATTGTGTGGGATCTCTTTTTAACACCTTGTTATGAAAACTTTAAGTATAATTGTATTCTCAAACTGTTCACTTTGACATATGGTGCGTTTGTTGGTCTGTATGTCTGATGACGTGTCTGCGAGTTTGTTGGTCTGTATGTCTGATGACGTGTCTGCCATTTTGTTGGTCTGTATGTCTGATGACGTGTCTGCCAGTTTGTTGGTCTGTATGTCTGATGACGTGTCTGTCAGTTTGTTGGTCTGTATGTCTGATGACATGTCTGCCAGTTTGTTGGTCTGTATGTCTGATGACGTGTCTGCCAGTTTGTTTGTCTGTATGTCTGATGACATGTCTGCCAGTTTGTTGGTCTGTATGTCTGATGACATGTCTGCCAGTTTGTTGGTCTGTATGTCTGATGACATGTCTGCCAGTTTGTTGGTCTGTATGTCTGATGACGTGTCTGCCAGTTTGTTTGTCTCTCCGTTTCTTCACCGGTTCTGTGGCGAAGGCGTTACGGACGCAATTCGTAATCACGCATACCGCGTTTGGAACACAGCTACGGGCGATTTGGCAGCAGACAGCTTTGCGTTTGTTTTCATATGATGATATTATTGCCAGTCGTTCAGCAAACTACTGAACGTAAACTTTCAAAAAATCAGAAACAGCCAAAAATGCTGGGGCTGACTGTGACGTCCTGTAAAGGATATGCAAATGACTTTTTTTCTTGTATTCAATGCTTCAGTTTCCGTTCACACATTAAACATTCACAATGTTAAGTCAAACGCTGCTCCGCCTATTCGATTCCCATCTCCAACATTACAATGATTACCTTTTCGTTTTTATTTTTCTTCTAGAATATAGGGCCCCATCAATTACATTTTCGATTTTTGGGTAGCACATATTTCCAGTCATTATTTTTAATATATTCCATTTCAAATTTATTCTTATTATTCCATTCTCGTGTGAAAATATGTAAAATTAAACTGCAGTCTACGAGGTCTGAAAATCGTAGAAAACTGCCACATAAGCAGCATCATGTCTCTGAAACTAAACAATATTTTGCACTATTAATTGCTTGGAACACTGAAGGAATAGATCCTGGAGGTAGAGACAGAGGTAGACCAACACGAAGATGGACACAGGGGACTGAAGACACAAGGACATGCACATTTTAGAGGCAGGATAACTGGCACAGGGGACTGAAGACTTAAGGGCATGCACATTTTAGAGGCAGGACAACTGGCATAGAATCCAGAATCTTTTCGGTGGACCGTGCTGAGAGCGACGTTCTGCATACCACCTGCTATTTCTTTTTGGCGTTCGCTCGCTTTGAACTCAAGCGTAGCTCTTACACGTGCTACTACTTCTAGTGCACTTGACTAATTTTTACGTGTAGATTCTTCATTCCGTAGCATGTCCTTTGCAGAACCTCGCTCCCATAACAACCTTCAGGAAAACCTGTCGATCATAAGCAAGATGTCCCGCGTCCGATACACCTATATGGAGAACATCCGCCACGTCTTGCACCTATCTTCTCTTTGGCCTTCCTTTTCCTCTCTTCCCCTCCATTATTGTTCTCTCCAAACTTTCGTGACCAAAATATTTCAACTTTCTTTGTTTTGTCGTCTTTAGTAGCCAGCCCTCTTCAATATTCATCCAAGGTAGATTTTACTTTTACTCTTTTCCTAACAATTTTGCCAGGCTGGTTGCCTTACAGTTGCCAACCTTCTTAAATATTCGGCTCTTGAAGTATGAATGCATTTATTCTTATCTTTATCCAAGATATTCATGAACTCATCTATAACATTTATATTCAAAGGCATTTTATGCGCTGTTCAGCTTGTTTAATAAGTGTCCATGTTTCATAGGCGTATATTGCAATGGGGAAAATGCATGCTATTAAAAATCAAATTTTTTGTAGTTCTGTCTGTCCCACTCTACAATTTATTCAGTTGTTTTAGTTTTTGAAGAGCAATAGATATTCGTCTTGTAATTTCTTTCTTTGTGCCACCATTGTTGGTAATTAAAGAGATTCGAAATTGTCCACCACCTCCAATTGTTCCTCATTAACATATATTTCTTTCTGCATAGTAGTTTTATCTGTATGCATTATCCTCGTTTTTGACTATGTTAAGATATAAGCTGTGATTTCCACTATTCAATTGGGTTCAGGTTATTAGGTTTTCTATACCATTCTGTGTTGTGGAAAGCAATACTATATAATCAGTATATCGAATCTCTTTTATGTCATGACCACCGATATTTAGGGCATCATATTGCTCCCTGGTTATATCATCTCTGACATTTCTCATTATATTGTCGGCGTACATGTTAAACAAATAGGGGGACAGCACACATCCCTGACGGACTCCTTGCTTGATGTCAAACCAATCTGATGTCTCACCATCTATTCTAACGGCTGGTTGTTGCTCTAGATCAGTGGTTCTCAACCTTTTTTGGCCCGTGCCCCCTTCACCATATTTTCAGAACGTCACCCCCCCCCCCTCCTTTCGTATTTCCTACCTAAAAATTTGGCCCTTGCCCTCCTTCACCATATTTTCAGAACGTCATTCCCCCCTTTCGTATTTCCTACCTAAAAATCCCTCCTCCCGCCCCTACACAGTATATGTAATAATGGAAGCACATACTAAAATAAGTCTAGACGTTCACATAAAACGTGATTTGTGGGTCTACTTACTTTATAAAATGAATTTTAGAAGTGTGAGACGTACAGAACCGTAAAGTATGAAGGGAAAAACAAGATCAAGTAATCGGTTCTTGTGTTAACGCGATCTTGAAATAATCTTCACCCCCCCCCCCCCCTGGAAACCCCAAAATTCCCAGTGGGGGGGGGGGAATTCCCCACCGGTTGATAACCACTGCTCTAGATAGAGCATTTTCTTGAGTTGTATTACAGGTTATTGAAAGCCCATATTCCCCATGATGGCAACATTTTAGCTACACCACCCCATTGAATGCATTCTGTAATGGTATTATTTTGAGACGATTAGATTGTGTATGATCAAGTTATTCCGTAATCCAATCATTGGTTGTAGATGGTATCACGATGAAAACATCAACACTCCGTTCAGACTAATAATCGTAAGGAGAAAAGAGAAAGCAACGTGTTAAGAGGCAAGAAGATCGACTTAATTACAATTGGGTTTTTCCCCATCTAGCACATTCTCTCTCAGCAGAGCAGCTGTGGAAAGCGTCACACACAGCACTCACCTCGTTGCTCCGGAGTCGATCCCCAGGGTCTTCGAAAAAATAAATGCAATTGCGAATCGAATATGAATCCACGATCTTCTATGCACATGGCGGGCGGTTTAATTACCCCGCCAGGGATACCTCAAAGAGATCTATTTAGCAGTGCCCACTTTCTCTCCAAGTATACGATTACTATACTACTTTTAACATAATTTGTTCATGTGTAACCTGGGAAAGACTATTCAGACTTGCACAATATCATGCACAATCAAATGAACAAGTATTATAATGTAAATTCCCGTTCACTGAGCATTAAAATTGCGGATGATACCACGAAATAAAACAAATAACACGGTGACCCTAGTATGGCGATATATTGTCCTTCTGTCCACATGAGAGGTAATATGTGGATATATTATCCCTCAGCACTTAATCAGTTAAGATTGTAATTATTACAAACATAACAACTAGAAGCCCTTCCATGTAATCTGCCTGAGTTCACTCCTGGTAGAAACACTCAAAGTATTTTGAACCTTCTCTAAATCAAATCGTGCTACAGAGTACGATTTCAAGTGTTGTATGATTAAAAAATAATTACAAGAAACAGAAGGTGCTATAATCCACCCACAATCAAATCATTATTCCGTGGCTAGTCCTGTGCAACACGTTTCCTCCACAACAGTCA
Source organism: Cepaea hortensis (assembly GCA_963921405.1). Taxonomy (NCBI): domain Eukaryota; kingdom Metazoa; phylum Mollusca; class Gastropoda; order Stylommatophora; family Helicidae; genus Cepaea; species Cepaea hortensis. The sequence goes on along the minus strand of OY992877.1, from coordinate 98,821,829 downwards.
TTGAAATTTATGTTTATCATAAAGCCAGATGTCCTGTCAGATGTTCTGTCTCTGTTGCTGTCATGTGTAAATTATATATCACATCTTGATTAAATCTACGTTTGATCTTATTTTCCCCCGCGTTCCAGGCACACTTCCTTCCATAATTATCTTATTCTGATATTCAAATCTCTTACATGCCCAAAATATTTCATTTTCCTTAATTTTATTTCCACAATAAAAAGTTAACATGTAATTCTCTTATCGGAGATAGGCGTTAAAGGGAAAACGCAAATTAATTTCGTAGAAAGAAATAAGTGGATGTGTTGCAGGAGTGTCCAACATATGCAGACCATAGGAAAGTGTTTTGACCTATATCCACTCAACTGCGGACAAACTCTATGGAGATGTCAACAAGCTTAAGTTGACCGCTGCTTACTTTACAATTATTCATATTGACGTCTGAAGATGGTCATCGAAGAAGAAGAAGAAGAAGAAGAAGAAGAAGAAGAAGAAGAAGAAGAAGAAGATTACGGGAAGTCTTAGAGATAGATGTAAGGTACTGTGTCATGTTTAAACAATTATTTCTATATTCGGATCGGGTAACTTGACATTTCAACATGTCCTGGACAATGAGTTGACTTCAACAGTTTCAATGCCACTTGAATTACTCTCACGCTGTGTGAAGTTGCAATTCAGCCGTGAAACGAATGTGATAGCCTTCAAGAAATAAATGAAAACCACACACTGATTAGAGAAATTGAACGTGAATAGTCAAACATTTTGGGGCATGTTAATATGAGAAATAAAATTGAAAACATATTGACTACTGGCAAACTTGATGGGGAAACCAGCAAGAGTAAGACAAGGAGATAATACCTAGATGTCTTGACCACATGGCATAACCGGAGCCAGAATACAGACATGATCTTGTGCGACGACGATTCATGAGCCATCATGTTGAAAGGCATAGCGTATGATGAGGATAACGATAATTATACGATTGAGAAATACACTCAGAGAGGTGAAAGGCTAAGGAGTTGTCTGCTTCATGCATCGTGATACGCAAATTTATCCTCGGTAAGGTGTGAGATTGAATTCAATAATCATAGTCTGTACATTCGGTGGCGACTACTTGAGCAAGGGATCTATTCTTCAGCCCGGAAAACAATTCTGACAAAAACAAGTAAAGGAACCTTTACACACCATAAGGCGCACGGGGTATATGGTGCAAAACTAATACAGGTCAATTAAAAAGATTCGAATCCAACACGTTACGGATTTAAACCCAGGACCACCAGATCGGAAGACAAGCGTCAAGCCTATACTCTGTCCCGACTCCCTAAAACTTCTGGGACACATTAGTAATGGTACGGATGTCGTTATTAAAATATACAAACAAATAAATATATAAATTAATTGTCATTTGTTTTCAATCGTAGAAGACAAGGATATAACGTAGAAATGTGAGAAAACAATTGACAACAAATTTACAGCTCTGTGCAAACTAAACATCGAAGGAAACTGACTCATAAACAGCGTCATGTCTCTGGAACTGACATATTGTGCCCATATTACACGTCACAGTTGCTTGGAGAGAACAGTGATAGAATACATGGCTCCTGAAAGAAGAGACAGGGGTTTCCCCGCACGAAGATGAACACTGGAAATTGCTGAAATCTAAGAATGAGCATGTATAAGACAGCTGAATTGACAACGAGAAACTTTTCGACGGACCATTGTGATATACTAAAACGTCTCTATCAACATCCTTTTATTGACGCTTTAAAAATACAAATCCATAAACAGTCACTGTTTAAGTACCTTACTTTGGGGAAGAAAACAGTTTAAATATTAGCACAAAGATTGTGCAAATACCTGGCCAAGGCAGGCGCTAGACCGAACAAAGGGATGAGTGGGCAGTTGAGTGAAGAACAAAGGCGAACTCGCCAAGCTTCCCCTGCTGGGGGAAGACAAAGAATGTTTAAATGATTTTACTCTGTGGAGCAATAGGTATGTGGAATATAAACTACTTTTGAATATGTAACTATGTTTAAAAAAAAAAAATAAGGTACATATATCAATGTGTTTAATTAAGAATTGGTTAAGATGCTAAATCCATTATTCTTGTAAACAAGGGCCTGATTGAGTCTGATTGATTTCTACTACTAAGGGCCATGCTGTACCACGCTGTCAAAAATTTCCATGCTTACAATTTCTAATTCAAATGTTAAAACCTCTTCTAGGCATTGTGAAGCTATATCTCGCTATCAATGCTTATAATCTGTAATTATTATGTGTACTGTAGAGTATTCATCTTTAAGTACATTTCAGAAACTTTTTCTCCATGTGGAAGCAGACTACTGATTACACATTTTGTGAACATACTTTCATATTAGAGAAATTGTTTTGCCACCTGCTAATCTGTAACTGAACTGTCGTGCCAAATTATGGTACAATCTTCTTGTTAACATATTAGTAACCACTCAATATGGGTGATGGACATGCAATATTTTCATAAATATGCTAGGAAAATGCCATGTTTGAGAATATAAATTCAAGAACAAAGAATGAAGACGTATGAGATATATTTGAGTGTTCTGGTAGGAAATGCCTGAAATCCGCATCACCTCACTGTGGTAGGGGCATAAGCGAAGATTGATTTCATAAATTGTTTGCAATATTAAAAAGACTGGACCGTGCGGCATAAGCTATTTCTGATAAATAACACTTCGAATACTAGCAGCAATTGGCAAATTACATCACAGCATTCACAAACACCATGCTGCTATAGGCAGGCGGGAAGAACAGAATAGTTATTCTAGTTTTATGGGATGGATAATGGGAGGAAATATTCAAAAAAATGGTTCCTGCATTACTATTATGATTATAATTATTATTATGATGATTAGTAGGATTATATGAAGGATTCATACTTTTTCTGTTATGAGGCTTATATATATATATTCTGTCATGATTGTTATTCATACATGAGGGGTGTACAAGTTTGTTTTTCTCGGTATAAGATTTACATATATTCTGTCATGATTGTTATTCATACATGAGGAATGTACATTTTTGGTTTTCTCGGTATGATATATATATATATATATATATATATATATATATATATATATATATATATTCTGTTCATGTTTGTTACTATTGCTGTTGGGAGACATAATGATGGTGATGTAAGAATCCTTGTGTATCCCAGCACCACAGGAAGATAATGTGAATGATATGGTTGATGGCTTGTGGCCTAATACTGATTACACCTAATGAAAGAAGTCGAGGGAATTATGAGACAAGAGGCCTATGGCTCTGAAATCCTTGTCAGGTTAGGACAGATATAACATCAAGCTGGACGGAAAGGATGGATAACTCATCACAAAAGTCACAGTGACAACATCAGAATAGAATAATGAGTGAGAAGATACCTTACTCACAGTAAGAGCTAGAATAGTTCAACAACAAGCGACAAGGGACACATTGGAAATACTCTCCGATCTCCTTCCCCTTTTTGTTTGTAATTGTTTTATAACCATGTTAACTTAACACAGTAGATTAATGCCTGGGTTGTATTCTTTGTCATTTCCAGCTCTAGAGAGCAGCAGGTGGTGGTTTGTTGGACTGTATCACTAAAACTGGATCCTGGGTTATCAGCCAGTAGGAAGTGATAAATGGCAACCTGTCATAAACCTAGTCTGGACTTAAACCAAACAGTTGGCTGCCACAATTATTAGCTGGCTTTGTCATTTACGGTGGATTTACCAACGGAGTTGATGAGTTCTGACTTATGTCGGGATACAACGGGATGGCGTTCCTTATTATCTTTGGAAGATTCCGCCTGCTTCACAATCAGCCAGAGTGGACAAAGAAACTAGAGGAGTCAATGGATATACACCTGAAGCAGAAAGAAATCATATGATTGTCTGCGACTTCCAGTTTCACATACCACTAAATCTTCCTGTGACACCTGTCAGATCATAGACAGTAAAAGTCAACATAAGGTTGAAGACACAGAACACCTAATGGGAAGAGACACTGAAACAACATAAGCCAGTACAACCAAGGTACCAACTGAATACCAACTTAATATCAACTGAATAACAACTAATAAACCAGATTGAAGTGAATCTGTGAATCTCTGTGGCGAAGTGGTCAAGCCGTTTGACTCGTGCTCCGAAGGTTGTAGGTTCGATTCCGGGCCGCACCCTTCGGTTTACGAGTTAAATGTTTCGGAGATTCCTGTGGGTCGTCGCTAAAAGCTACGGAGTTCGTGCTTTGTGCGACGCTTTCCGCGCTGCGGAAAGAGACCGAGCTAAAACCGGGATAAAACTCGGTGCGATGAAGTCGACCCTGTCGACTTTTAAGCGACTTTTTTTAAAAAAACCAGATTACCTCAAGGTTCAAATCTGCCACACCCTGAAAGCAGCCAAATACACTCTAGATCTCAGAACCGAAACACCATCAGAAAGACCATACGAAAGAAGCTAGCGGAGTAAATGCTTCTACGCATGCAACAAACAGAACCATCTGATTGTTTGCGACTCCCAGTTGGTGTGTTGGAATTAATATTCTTCTGTTCCATGACTGCAGCAGACCAATCCTGGACATAATTCCAGATGAACCAAATGAATGACTCAGCATTGTATGTTCTACACTGACATGGAATGAAACAGAACTCTGCACTGGTTCCATGTCGGCCTAATTGCCCCATCACCAAGTTTGGGATGGCCCTAGTTTAATTATTAGTACTAATGATGTTTTCTATATGTGATTATTTCATGCCATGGATGTAGAAGGTCAGTAGCTTTTTTTCAATGAAGGTTGTTGGTTTGGTTGAGTATTCTGACACCATCTCATTAATTTTTTAAAATATGAGAATTGTAAAGGGTGTCAGGAACAATTGTTTTATATGTTTGGATTTCCTGAACTTAGACCAATGTTTTGCTTTTATCTATGTAAAATAGGCCAAGACAGTAGAACCAATTTGTGGTTGATGTGTTGTTTGTAATAACATTGGTTTTTTTCTTGGGACAATAGGGTTAACGTGATTTGATATTGCAAATCATTCCCATGCCTGTTCTGGAAATTCAATGTGGCCATTACAATTTTCATATATGTTACTGCAGATCTTGATTTAATGCCTGAACTGTGTGTCCAAAAATGTTGATGTTTACGTCAAGTCCAATGTTGATGTTTGTTCAACCGTGGTTGTTTTATATGTTGTAAACAATCAATATTCTCTAACAGTATATTAAATTTATAGGGTGGTTTAGTGGGAATGGAGAAGTACGCACAGACACAGTTACAAAAGGGAGTGAAGTATTTTCCTTCTTGTGTTTGTGGTAGAATTCCATGATCACCTTGCATTCTAGAAGTGAGAAGAGAATCAAACCTAAATCCCCTAGACATAAATTAGCCAATATTCTCTTAGATTAAAATCCACATCCCACAACCATGATGAGGGCGACGTTCTGCAAAGGACCTGGTAGATTTTTAATGATGATGATAATGTGTATCCAGATTCGAACCTCTCACCTCCACATGACGCCAGCTCTTCGCCGAAAGAACAAGTGTATTGTGATGCAGGATCAGCTAGATACCATAGAAAGATTAATATCGTGCACATAAAACCACAGCCATGGAGCATGGGCCGAATTCCTACTCATTCAGAATTATATATTATAGGACAACAGGTCTAAGATATTGGTATATACAAAAAATAAAACATTAACGTATAGGACCATTATGGACTGCGAAAAAAGAACTCAGTGCTACGGAGCATATATGTCACGAGTGAATGACCGGGAAATATAACTGGGAAACTCGACAAAGGAAAGAAACAATCAGATTAAAAAACAAAAATAGATGTTTAAACCATAGACTTTGATACTATACAAAATCAAAATACGTAACTATATAAACAGAAGTGTCACTAGTTCATACAAATTCAAGGGGAGTAATAAAGTATACATCGGCCATGTACTCAGAATGGATAAGACAAGGCTCCCCAACCAAGCCCTCTTATGGTCACCAGTAGGGAAAAGAAAACGGGGAAGACCAAGAGAGACCCTGCGTAGAACCATCATCAGAGAAGGTTCATTCAACGGCCAAGTGAACATCCAAGATCTACAACAGGTAGCGGCGAACCGCCGGACATGGAGAGCCATGACTTCTGCAATATGCGCCGACTTAGGCTCAAGACGAAAGACTAACTAACTAATAAAGTATCACATACATATGGAGTTATGTAACATAGTTAATTACTTAAGACTAGTAGCATTAGTCCTGTATATCCACGTGAGGAACGTAACCTGCGCGAGAATTGGCAGCGGTTTTCGCCGCGTTGGTAACTTAGGGGTATGTGAGCCGGTCGCTCAGAAAGCAATGGCAAACTACTGAGGGTAATCCTGCCAAGAAATCAACAATCAGCTGAAAGATGCTGATGTTGACAGCGAAGTCCTGTAAAGGACTTGCGAAAAAAGTAGCATTAGTGCCGTCTCCGTGGCGAATGCGTTACGGACGCGGTTCGTAATTCCGCTTACCTGCGTTCGAAACACGGCTGTGACCGATTTGGCAGCAGATCGTGTAGCGTGTTAACGTGTTGGTATAGAAGCCGGTTGTTCAGAAAGCAATGGCAAACTACTGAACGTAAACTTCCCAAGACATCAATAACAGCAGTAAAATGCTGGTGTTGAGAGCGATGTCCTGTAAATAGGATATGCAAAAATAAAAATAACATCAATACTGGGTTGTTGATGATGATGACAGAGAGTATATATATATATATATATATATATATATATATATATATATATATATATATATATATATATATATATATATATATATATATATCGTGGGTGCTATAATGTCGGTTCTTGACCCATCTCAACTCAACTCCTTGAATATTACAATTTAAGCCAAATTTACGTAAATTCTTAAATTATTAAAATTTGACCTGATGTGGTTGAAGGTTCTTTAATTATTAAAACTATCGTGCATGGCTTTAGGTTCTTTAATGATGAAACTTTAATCTGATTTGCTGTTCTTCATCTCCACATGAAGCATAGACTCACAATAACTCTTGCCGAGTCCTTTGTGGACTTGTTCATGATCGGTTTGATTATGCAGCTTCAGTTTTCTACCAGATGAGATAGCCAATCGCACGCCAACTCTCCCTAGTCGCCTTACGACATCCATGCGATGTAGGTTCCAGTTTTACTTATTCTTTGTTTCCTAATGGGAATCGAAATCACATGGGTGAACTAGAGATTTTGCAGGTTCTCTATTTATTTAAATGTTAACCTGAGGTATAGATTCTTTAATTGTTTAAATTTCATATGAGTTTTGAAGCTTTTATATTTCTTAAAATGTAAATTCAGTCATTGTAGGTTCTCTAATTATTAAAATTTATCCTGAGTACAAGAAATAAAGATATACCACACGTTGAACAGTCAGGTTTAATAGAAGAAAGAAGAAAATTAATGCATACAAGGACAACAATAAAAAAAAAAAATCTCACACAAAGTTTAAACTGAACAATTAGCGAAACAAGAAACAATTTTGTAACGAAAACGTGAAATAGAGAAGAGCATTTTCAGTTGAAGGGAATAGATGGAGACTTGCTCTAGTAAATCAGAACATTAACTGGCGAATTGAAGGCATTATTACTTGATAGGAATGGAAATGGAGGAGCGACTGGCCGAGTGGTTAGAACGCCGGATTCTTCTTCGGGAGGTACGGGTTCGAATACATACCCCTCAATGATTGTTCGCTCCGTCTCCCAAAACATGTCAATTCAAAACTATGCACAAACTAGAGTACGCTTCCCCAGTAAGGCCTGGAGTTTTTTTTTTCTTTTTGTCGGGGACAAATAGTTCGCGGCGACTGCATTAGCCAGGCTGCCTTGATTCCTCAGGCTCAAGACCCACTGCCATACACCGCAAGGTACTATATTGGCAGTAAATGACAGTTTTTGACAGGTGTGGTAATACTTTAGCAAAAAGTAAAGGTGTATTTGAGAGACTGAAGGAGTACTCTAAAACAACTGACTAAATTATGGACAGGGACAGACAGAACTACAAAAAATAGATTTTTAACAGCATGCATCTTTCCCATTGTAACATACGCCTGTGAGACGTGGACACTTACAAAGCAAGCTGAACAGCGCATAAATGCCTTTGAATATAAATGTTATAGACGAGTTCTAAGAATATTTTGGGTAAAGAAAAGAACAAATGCATCCATACTTCAAGAGCTGAATATTGAAGAAGGTTGGCTATTAAAGACGATAAAACAAAGAAAAATGAAATATTTTGGTCCTTAAAACGTCACGAAAGTTTGGAGAGAACAATAATGGAGGGGTATATGCCTGGGAAGAGAGGAAGATGAAGGCCAAAGAGAAGATGGGTGCAGGATGAGGCAGATGATCTCCAGATGGGTGTATCGGTCGCGGGACATCTTGCTTATGATCGAGAGGTTTTCCGGAAGGTTGTTATGGGAGCGAGGTTCTGCAAAGGACATGCTACTGAATGAATGAATGAATGAATGAATGAATGAATGAATGAATGAGTACTATGGAGAAATGTACACAGATATGATAAACAGCCCAGATAATATACAATAAATCGAGAGAAAAAAAAGAACTAGAATCTAACTTAGAAGAAGTACGATGAGCAATGCAGGGTCTAAAGAAAGGGAAGTTTCAAGCTTATGGCCAAATAACAATAGAAGTAATCAAGACAGGAAGAGAAGGAAGAATCTGTTTCTAGCATGCACTGTGTGTGACTACCAGGAACAGAAGCCCAAAATATAGATGAGAACATTCAACATCCATTTCTCCTTTGCAGAGCTTCACTCCCATTACAACCGTCCGGAACACTTCTCGGTCATAAGCAAGATGTCCCGCGTCCGATACACCCATCTGGAGAACTTTTGCCACATCCAGCACCCATCTTTTCTTTGGCCTTCCTCTTCTTCTCTTCACGGATATATACATGATTGTTCGCTCCATCTCCCCAAAAAAATGTAAATTCAAAACAATGCACAAACTATCTTACGCTTGCACCAATTATCCATGCTAGCAAAGTCTTTGTGCGAGACATCATGACGAGGGCTTGAAGGTAAGTTAAACCATAACTAGCAAGAACTGGAGGCAGGTTTTAGACAAGGCAGACCAATCAGGAACCATATCTTTGATATCAAAACCATGTTTCAGAAATGCAGAGAGAATAAGCGAACTTGTCCTGTTCCTTGTAATTTTCAACGGCTGGTGGAATTTGAACATACGCACTGTGCACACAGGCCCCTTTTCTATATCGAAGAATATATGCGCCTGGTTCACTACACAGGGATCAGGGGGGAAATTAAACCTACTGGTGTTTTCGCAAAACATTGCTCTTCATCGTAACCCCGTGTCTTTGAAAACGGACATTGTACTTATACCCAGACTCTCTTTGTTTTGTTAATTATGTAGTGTCAAACATATTTGGCCGGCTTCCTGGCCAAGAGGTTAGCGACTTTTCTCCGTAATCTCGTATATTCTCGTAAGTAACGTGACGACGGTGAGAATCAGCAGTGGTTCGAATCGCGTCGGTAACTTACGGGGTATGTGAGCCGGCCGCTCAGAAAGCAATGGCAAACTACTGAGCGTAATCTTGCCATGAAATCAACAATCAGCTGAAAGATGCTGATGTTGACAGCGATGTCCTGTAAAGGATACGCAAACATTTTTTTAAACATATTTGAAACTTGCAATGTTCAAGAACCCTACTTTCTCATTCTAGTAAACCATAAATAATGTCAGTTCTGAAAAAAAAAATATAATTATATAAAATGATTGTCTGTCTGGTTTTCTTGTGTTCCGAATCCTGCACACCGTAATGACCTTGTGCCCTACCAAATAGCGTAGGCGTTCATCTCTCTGCGTAGATCTCCGTCCTTGGAGTTCTGGATCAACACTGGTGATGATATTCTTCTATGTCACCGACCCAGTCCACCCAGCATCTTGTATCTCGGTCTGCCTCTGTCTTTTCTCCCATTGATCTTTCCGATCGTCGCCATGTTTTCAATGCATCTCTTCTCATTATATGACGAAAGAATGCAATTTGTCTTTTCCTTATAGTTGTGTACAATTTTCTACTTTTATTAGTCTCTCTCAAGCAATCGTTGTTAGTTATTTCGTATTGCAAGGTATTTACAACATTCCGTTCTGGAACCACATCTCTGTTGTTTCCAATCTCTTCCTAATTTGTATTCCTCACATAATAATCATTATACTAACTATAGTGGTTTTTATGATCAATCACCTATGAATAATCATATTTGACTCTTGTGGTTTTCATTTGTTTCGAATTCAGCGAGCAAGACGGCGTTTACCTGCAAAGCGTTGTGGAACGTAATGAGCACGGCAAGGCACGTAGAGTGCCTTGGTCATCCACCTGTATTCGTCTCCAGTCGTCATGACTTGTCTTGCCACTGGATTCAGATGGACTCATGCGAGAGAGTGAGGTCGACGAATTGCGCAAATCTTCCTCACATTAATCCAATTCATCGCGCAAGTCATTCGTCACCCAACTTCACCTATATTCGTGGCGTACATATGAAGCAAACAGGACTGCAAGAGCTGTAAAATAAAAGGCTAGACAGAAAAACCACTGCAGGAAATCCTCCTCCTGGAACGTCAAGCATTCTTTGTCCACATTGCCAAAGAATATTTCGAGCCAAAATAGGCCTGACCAGCCATCTTAGAACTCACGGCTCCAAACTGTCAACCCCACTGGATGAAATTAATGGTCATCATCATTCTTGATGGATAAACACCAATTCCGCACATAAATATCTTTATACGAACTCTATAAGCGCTAGACAGTTTCACAGCAGATTCCCCATGAAAAAAGGGGGTGGGTGATAACTATTATAAAACATCAGAACTGCTTAACTTTCAAACATCGTCAAACATGGTCAAAATTAGTCACCGGAGCAGCCAGAATTGTTAGTACCCTCTGACTAAACATAACATTCGTCTTCTTCTGCTGGCCTTTATCTTGCATGTGTGAAGTCGGAGGCCCACAGCCAACTCTCATCAAGCCGTGCTATAATTTGCTATCTCCCACAACTCCCTGCAAGTCCTTCCCATATTATTCATGTCTGCCTATAATTCTCTTCTCCGTGTCTTTTAGGTTACCCTTTATGTGTTTAACCTATGGGTTGGAGAGAAGGGACTTTTTAGTGACACTATTATCAAGTTGGCTCAGTGAGTGTCCTATCCAGCAACCAGCGTCTTTTCATCACCTCCTAATCCGCTGGAATTTGCCTGTTTGCTGCCTAAGCTTGGCAATAGTGATCATGTCATACCAATTTAGTTCTTCACATTTGCGTAGGCACCAGTTAATGAGTGTGTGTAGTTCATTAGTTCAGGCATTTTTTCCCCGCATATTCTTTACAGGACATCGCTGTCAACACCAGCATTTTACCGCTGTTGTTGATTTCTTGGCAAGATTACGTTCAGTAGTTTGCTATTGCTTTCTGAGCGGCCGGGTCACTTATCCCACAAGTTACCAACGCGGCGAGAACCAAGTTAAGGCATTAAGGCAAGAAATTACGGGATAGTTAGATTCGTGAGGCAGAGTACATATCACGCGTCGCTTGTGACCGAAAGAGTGAATACTTTTAAACAGTACTTTAGCGCATAATTCAAACCTATTTGTTTTCAATCCTTGGTCTTTTTAATTATTCCGGTTAGAGATAATGTGTTAAAAAGAAATAACTAAATGTCTGCGGTATGAGTTCAACAATACAGAAAAGAGGATGTTTACATACAGTAGAAACTCTATAAGAGATATCAGGAGTCAACAACAAGGATTTACTTCTTCAAGGGATAAAATTGGTTAAAATGACAACATCGCAATAAAATTATATAACAACTAGCTTCGACAAACCACGCAAAACATGCAATTAGTTTTCTGTTAAGGTAAACAGCAATAGTTCTTGTAGAATAAATTGAGGAACCGGAGAAAACATTTCGCGTGCTACTTGTCTCAAACACGAATATCCTGCAGTTGCGTCTTTCTTCACTTGGAGTTTCACGTGTATTCAAAGATCTAGACGTGTCGTGCACATTGTCTTACACACATTTATACACATGCACATGCACACATTCTTACAAAATTATAATC
>OY992877.1:98779662-98804662 GCA_963921405.1 Cepaea hortensis | reverse complement strand
AGTGGCTGTACAGCATCAAGGGATGAATTTGAAGAAATGTATCACTGCACCACGGAGACGCAGAACAGAGTTTGTTGGAGATGCGTACATATCCGACTTTCAATGCGCTATATGGTACTTGATTGACTGATTGATTGATTGGTTATTGATTGAGTATGTCCTAGTTTATTGATGGCCTTCATCGTGTTAGTGTAGATCAGGGGTCACCAAACTACGGCTCGTGGGCCGGATCCGGTCCGCGACGTCAGTTCATCAGGCCCGCCGTCGGTACTCGAATTTGCTTGATAAAACGTATGGAACACGAGACGTTGTGATACAATTTAAATTTAAATATTATGTTTAGAATACTATGAGATCTTCACACGTGAGGAGACCTCCTGGCTGCAATGCGTCTTAAATTTACCAGTTTCAATTTTAAGTTATTGTATGTAGGTTTCCTTGTTGTTTGTAAAGTTTGCCTATTTCGCGCCATCCCAAGTCCTTCCCCAGCTAGTGGTAGCTTTGTCTACGCTCTGACGTTACCATGGTTTCTATGGCAACACACACAAACACGCATATGTGACAGTAATTGGGTAACTGAACTGCAAGTGTGAATAGAGGCAATAAAGTAGCAAACATAGCATAAAAATGCCACAAAAGCCTCGTGTTATTATGAAAATATTATGCCCAGGTTAGAAAAATTCCCCGGTCAAGGTGTTAATCGAGCTGATCTCTAGGCCAGTGATTTTCAACCTTTCTGCTGGAGCAGATCCTTACTCAAATGTTTACTGTGCGATGATCCAAGTGTCTGTCCTACTTTATGTAATAAACAAGATGGACAGAAATGTTGCTTAGGCGATTTCGGTCTGTTTCGGTGGAACTCCTGGCTGCCACTTGCTGAACTCCGTTTGAAAAACACTGCTCTAGGCTGTTTATTTAGGCCGGCTCTATTTATATATTTTGCAAACCTTATTATGTGACATATTCTATTACCGATGGTACTTATACATTTTATATGTACCCTTGGTGAGCCGTAGCTCCACCAGTGAGCCCTAGACCTCTGCTTTTCTTGTGTTTCAATGGGATTTTAATTATGTTTATAATTCAATGTCTTTTTCATGTTCAGATTCCGTTTACTTTACCCTTCATTATGGCTAATAAGAAAAGAAAAGTGGACGCCGAATGTGGGGAGTAAAGTACTTATTTGTGGAAATTAAGGACTAGAAAAACAGTTCGTAATATGCAGCGAAAGTGTTGCCGTTTTAAAAAGAGTGCAATCTCCGGAGTCACTATAAAACAAAACATCTATCAACATATTCACAGTTTTCCGGAATGTTACGCTCTGAGAAATACGAGTCCATGAAACGTGGTTTAGAAACACAAGGAAATCTCTTCACGAGAAAGTTTTCTGAAAATGAATCTGTCACTCGTATAAGATACAAAATAGTGCATAAGATGACAGAACGAGGAAAACCGTTTACTGATGCAAACTTCATCAACGAGTGTATGACGGAAGCAGCAAACGACTTGTGTCTTGAGAAAGCCGATTAGTTTTGAACTATCAGCCTTTCGGTAAGTTCAGTTGTGTTGAAAACAGAAGAACTTGGAGAGAACATAGGGCTACAGATACGCGAGAAAGCTAGGAACTTGTTGTGGTATTCTCTAACGCTGGATGAGTCTACTGATCGCTCGAGTATGTCACAACTTCTCGTGTTCATTCTTGGTGTCAATTTGGACTCACAGATAACGAAGGAGTTGGCATCAGTGTGCAGCATGCATGGAACAACTACTGGAAAAGACATTTTCGTGGAAGTTTAATCAGCTTCGAGATGTTACAGTTGATGGAGAAAAAAAAAAACACATGGCTGGAGTGAGGAAGGGACTGGTGGGGCAGACCAGGACTCATTTGGAAGATTTGCAAATCCCGGGCGCTCTGTTCATACATTGCATCATACATCAGCAAGCACTCTGTGGGTAAGTCTTAGACCAGTCGTTTCTGCTAAGAACTTCATTCGGGGACATGGACTCAATAACCGTCAGTTCCAGGTTATTCTTGAAGAAATTGATTATGAATTCTGTGACTTGCCTTATCACACATCAGTGAGGTGACTCAGCTGAGGTAAAGTCCTGTTTCGCCTTTACAAGCACAGGAACGAAATATATATTTTCCTCACTGAAAATGATAGAGCTGATCCACAGTTGTCTGATCCTACCTGGCTGTCAAAGTTGTCATTTTTGGTCGACATCACATCCCACATAAATGAACTGAACTTGAAAATTCAGGGAAAGGATAACCTCGTCTGTGATCTTTACAGAATCATTAAAGCACTTCGGGGGTTCCAGAGTAGACAGAAAACGATGATGGCAGCGCTTGATCTCGAGGATGCATACAATAGAGTTAGATATAATATTTTGATGTCCGAACTGATGGAGAAGGGGGTCAATCCCTGGTTGGTGAACTGGATAGCAGCCGCCCTGCATTCTCGTCGGGTTGCTCTCCGTCTGGGTGCATGGACCTCAGAGCCACATATTTTAACTCCGGGACTGCCACAGGGATCTGCAATCTCACCGGTGCTCTTTAACGTGTATACGAGCAAGATTGCAAACCTAGAAGCACCAGGGGTTGGAAGAATACTAACATTTGTAGATGATACTCTTGCATATAGGCAGGGGAGAGATAGGGAGCAAACAGCCCAGGAGCTACAGGCAACAGTAAACAAAGTGACTGACTGGTGCACTGAAATAAGTGGTGTCATCCACCCAGAAAAGGCAGCTGTTTTGTGGTGCTCCCTGGACAACAGGATTGTGAGAGCTGATGTCCCAAGCCTCGCGATAGATGGCAGAAGCGTCAACAGAGAGAACAAACTGAAGTATCTGGGAATCATATTTGACAGGAGCCTGTCCTCCAAAGACCATGTGGAGACGGTTGTGACAAGGTCTCAAATGGGACTCAATGCACTTAAAACTATGGCTGCAATGGACACAGAGCAGATAATGCTTTTCACACTATACCAGCACTTGATCCTCTCAGTGATTGATTACGGACTAAATCTGCTCACGGTCTCAAAGAGTCAGCTGGTGAAATTAGAGCGCATACAGAACGAAGTTATGTGGGTCATTCTGGGATGCACCAGAGACACCCCAGTAGTGTGTGTGCGTTACATTCTTGGTCTGTCGACTGTTGCTGGTAGGCTCAATGTGATGCAGGCGAAGGCATACCTCAGAATAGCTGCAGACACAGATCAACCGTTGCATGAGGCGCTGGACACCGTTAGGAGTCAGCGACTGATAAGAGGGAAATCATGGATGACTCAGGTGGAGGATACGATCAGACAGGTGTGCCTCTTGGAGAACATTAGGCGTGGAGAGGCGTGGGTCAGAGTGCCAGCGGAGCAGTCAGACTTGTGCAGAGTTATAATCACATTGAGCCGGAAGTGCAGGGAGTGGCCACCAGGGGCCACGGAAGTGGAAATCCAGCAACTAATTCAGGATAATGCTCGCTCGGATGATGTGATTCTCTACACTGATGGGTCGGTGTTGAGAGGTAGGTGAAGTGCCTGGGGGTTCTTAGCAAAAGCTATTGGTCGACGTTTGGTGCAGGAGAGCCTGGCATATGATACCACAACATCTAGATTAAGAATGGAGGTAGAGGCGGTCAGTGCAGCTTTCCGCTGGATGGAGAATACGAAACACACACAGACATCGTGATTGTAACTGACTCAGAAAGCATGCTGAGGAAAGTGAGGACAGGCAAGCTTCGGGCAGAGTGGCTTACTTCGCTTCGGAGGTCACGGATGGCAAGCATCGCCTGGATCTTTTCTCCGGAGCATTCCGGTGTGCTGGGGAATGAACAGGCGGACAGATTGGCTGGTCCTAAAATCTTGGTGGAGTATTGATGCATGACAAAGCAGATGTGGTTGCGGCCTTGTGGGAGCACGTGTACACCTCGGAGGAGCAAATGGATCACAATGGTCTGGCAAGAATGAGACAGCGAGGAGTGACGAGGGGATCTGGCCGACGCTCGACGCTCAGAGGAAAGCCGAGACGGACATATAATCAGATTGCTGCTGGTACTATTGGTGCTGTCACTGGCTGCTGAGGATGGGAACAGAGCGCTTATGGGAATGCCCCGAATGCTGTGATGTCGGTTCCTAAATCAATCAATCAATCAATCAATCAATCAATCATTAAAGGACTTCGGAGAAAGCCGTCATTGCTTGAAGTACAATTGGAAAGAGAAAACCTTTCTCATTTTCATTGTTTCAAAGAGTGTTGCGCTGCAATCGCCGAAGATGTCAACCTCGATATTTCAGAACAAATTATTCGTGACTTGAAGAAGCATTGTTTGGAGAGATGGTCAGATCTTGACAGAGTTGAGAGTGAGATTCTTCTGTTCCAGAATCCGTTTGATAGTAACCTTGATGATGTGCCAGTAGAACTACAGTTGGAGCTCATTGATTTACAAGCAAATGACTTGTTGAAAGAGAAGCACAGATAATGAAAACTTGTTGAATTTTACCGCTGATTACCTGATGTTGAGTTTCCGAAATTGAAAATAAATTGCCTCTGGTATGGCATAAATGTTTGGAACAACTTATGTCTCTGAGCAAATATAAAAAAAAAAAAAATAAGAATGTGAAGTTAACACATCGAACGAGATTGACTGATGAACATTTGAAAGCAATTCTCTTGACTGGATGCAGCAATTCCAAACCAAACATTGATGACATATTGGAAGCCAAACGTCACTTTCACAAATTTCACTAACCTTTTTTTGCTGCCTAGATTGTGAGATTCGGATATGTGCAGACTAGGTCTGATGTAACTATCTTTTTGCTAAAGTCGTATTCTTTGATAACTTCTTTTTAGTAAATGAATATGTTGGTTGTCTTTGTTTTTTTTTTTTGTGTGTGCATTGCACGCCGCTCATCAATAATTAACATAAAAAGCTAAACTTAGTTTTTTTTGAAAATGTGTTTTCGCCTGCATGTCCGAGTATGTATAGTTTATTCATAAATGTTTGAATAATTTGCGAACCTTTTATGGTCGTTAAACTAAAAGCTCTGAGAAGTATACCGCATTTGTTAGGATCCTCGCCGATGCAACGGAGTCCGTGCATTGAGCTGAGTTTCTCCAGACTCAGGTTTGAGTTAGGAGAAAAACGGAGCACTTATGGGTTAAACCGTGTGCCGTGATGTTGATCCAAGGACTAAAACTAAACTTAAAAAAACTGAAACCGCACTTGTTAACTTGAATTAAATGGATATCAAGAAATTGTGAGTAAAGACCAAAGTATGGCTGAACAGTCAAATATCGCTAAAATTCATTGACTCTGCTCAAGGCGAAGGTCGTGTCACTGACTAAACGTGTTAATCTGGTCTCTCCCTGACTCACCGTTCTCTTCAGGTCATAATGATTTATTTTTTATCTTCCACACTAATACACATGATATCAAGGGACCCTGATCACGCCTGCGTTAACGTGCAACAACACCCCAAAGTGCGATGGGGACCCAGCCCATCTACCCACCTGCTCGTTTCCTAACACACCAGGGGGGAGGGGGGGGGGACATGCTCCGTCTTAATAAGTAGATAATTAACAAGAACTCAACATTTATAGTTTAGTTAGAAAGGAGGTCGGTCCCGCCAAAAAGATCTCTTGCATAGTGAAACACTGTAATGCATATCTTGCTCTGTGAAATACTATAATGTTTAGCTTTCTATGTGAAACACGATAACTCTAAGCTTACTATGTGAAAAACTATAAAGGATAGCTTGCTCCGTGAAACACTATAATGTTAGCTTGCTCTGTAAAACATTATAATTTTAGTTTGCTCTGTGAAACACTATAATGTTAGCTTGCTCTGTGAAACATTATAATGTTAGCTTGCTCTGTGAAACACTATAATGTTAGCTTGCTCTGTGAAACACTATAATGTTAGCTTGTTCTGTGAAACACTGTAATGTTAGATTGCTATGAGAAACACCATAATGCTAGCTTGCTATGTAAAACACTATAATGTGTAGCTTGGTCTGTGAAACACTATAATGTTTGCTTGCTCCTATGAAACACTATAATATTAGCTTGTTATGTGAAACACTGTAATCTGTAGCTTGGTCTGTGAAACACTATAATGTTTGCTGTGTGAAACACCGTAGTAGTCAGCTTGCTATGTGATATACTATAATTGTTAGCTTACTATGTGAAATACTGTAATGCATGGGTGGACAAACATTTTGTGCGTAGGGCAGCATTGACAAATGTAAAGCTATTTGAGGGGGGGGGGGAGGGAATATATATATATATATATATATATATATATATATATATATATATATATATATATATATATATATATATATATACACACACACACACACACACACAGTGGTACCTTGGGTTACGAACTTAATTCGGTCCATAACTCGGTTCTTAACCCGGAACACTGAAATCAATGAAATAAAGACAATCTGTTTCAAGATGAAGGAATCGTTCTTTTTTTAATTAACATCCGGTCGTTTACCTGACAAAACGCAAAGAATACGTGTAGTTCACGTATTAAATAAAGAGAAAGAAAACAACCAAATGAATTAAATGTAAAATGAAAAAAAAAAAAGATTTAGTCTATGTTTATTACTAAGAAAACGATTATGGGAAATGTATCACTTTCTTTGCTATTCTGAATCATTAGTTTCAGGAGTATCTTGTCGCTGATTCTTGGCAGCTGACTGGGAATCTTTCTGCATCAAGAAACTATCAAGGGAAATTTGTCGCTTCCTTTGCTGGAGAATCTTTCTGAAATGGGCCATCGCGTTATCATTCACCAGGTTTACTGCCCTATCAGCAACAAGTTTGTGTGGATGATGGTTCACATTGAAGTCTTCGACGTCTGCCCACTTGCTGCAAATTTCTTTAATCCTGGCAGTTGAAACGGTCACTGACTCCTCATCATCGGACGAATGCTCCTCCTTTAATGTCTTTAGCCATTCATTCTGAAGATCCACACGCTCATCTGTAGTACTGTTTGTACTGTACGCGATCGTTTGTCTCTAACGTTATACCTTGCTCTCTCTCTCTCTCTCTCTCTCTCTCTCTCTCTCTCTCTCTCTCTCTCTCTCTCTCTCTCTCTCTCTCTCTCTCTCTCTCTTAACCTTTCACAATAAGGAATTATTAATTATTTATAGGTTATTAAGCAGTATAAATAACTAATTATTGCAATTTTATATTACTTATACACTTATACATTACATTTGATAATATGGACAAAAACATTTACTAAATCTTTTACATGTCGATAAATATTTCTCTATATGAAAATCGATAAATTCGCATTTTAGCATTACATGGTTCCAAATGTTGCTGTATGTAGCCAGGGGCGGTGTTAGGTTGAGCGCCTAACCTTGCATAAATACCCCTTATGGCTCGTGCATTCATCACCTATGCAGCAAAAGTCCAACTCCTGGGCTTCTCTTGCGGAACTGTTTTAACTAACAGGAGAAGGGGCGGCGGCGAGTCACTGGCGCCGAGAAATAACCAATGAATTACCAAAATACGATAAGTAGATTGTGAGCTTTACTAGAACACGATTACAAGAAACAAAATGGACGTTGCGGCCAAAGCCTTCGTCAGCACAGAACAAAACAACACAGACACCACACTAATAAAATAATCCTACATAGAAAATACAGAGGTTACCCAGCTGAATCCTGTCTTGGTTGAATGTGTCTAAAGCGATAGCCGTTTGATGAGTGTGGAGACGGCCGGATGTGAGGATTGAAATGGGTCGATGGATAACAGGGATTGGCTAAGATGCCGGATGGGCGGGGGTGGGTGGGTGGGGGAGAACACCCATGTGGGCGAACGGTGAAGGGCGAATTAGCAGTGAACTAACGCCGGCTCTGTGGCGAATGTTTTAGTTCGC
Organism: Cepaea hortensis; assembly: GCA_963921405.1. Taxonomy (NCBI): domain Eukaryota; kingdom Metazoa; phylum Mollusca; class Gastropoda; order Stylommatophora; family Helicidae; genus Cepaea; species Cepaea hortensis. The sequence goes on along the minus strand of OY992877.1, from coordinate 98,796,762 downwards.
CATTCCGCATACCCAGTTGGCGGGCGTTTGGAATGCAGTACGCCCTGTGTCGGTTAGCACAGGATAGCATAAGTAACGGTCGTTCAGAAAGCAATGACAACAACCGAACGCAAACTTGCCAAAAAATCACTAACGGCAAAAGTAATGCTAGGGATGATGGCAACGCTCTGTGAAAGATACGCTATCACGTTATTCTAGTGGGCTATATAGCCGCGGGGGGAGAGAGAGAGAGAGAGAGAGAGAGAGAGAGAGAGAGAGAGAGAGAGAGAGAGAGAGAGAGAGAGGGAGAGAGAGAGAGGGAGGGGGAGTTGGAAGTTAAATGAAACTATGTTGGACATTAAGGCCGTGAGGGGAGAGTGTCCCCAACTGGAAGATGAGGCGGTTTTCTAACTTCTTGCGATCACGTTCGTGAGATGCGCTCGATTTGAGCGCCGTGACCTGTATGTCCGCCACGCCACAGTGGTCAGAACTGTTGAAGTGCATGGGCACCGGTTTCTGGGCACCACTGCTGATATCAGATAGGTGTTGCGTAAATCTGTCAGCAAGACGTAAGCCTATCCTACCGATATATCTCATGTTGCAACGAGTGCAGACGATCGCATAGATAACGTTGCGACTCGTGCATGCGAAATCCTCACGAATGTGGAAAGTGTTCTTGGGAATGCCAGTACATATGCGCAGGTATTACAACGTGATCGAAGACAAGCCACCATACGAAGAAGAGACGTATGAGGGTGGGGTAGACTACTATGGACCAGCACATCCCTGAGGTTACAATCCCGCCTGTAAGCCACCAGAGTGGCCTCTGAAAAGACATCGCGAGTGATCGGGTCTGCGTGGAGAATAGATAGATGCCTAGGGGGGATATTCTTGGCAGCAATATTGTGGGGATGGTAGGTTAATGAAAGGATAGGCCTATTGTTTCGTGGTTTAGGTCTGGAGGAGAGAGCCTCGGTACGACTGATAGACTGACGGCGGTAAAGGGCTGTAGACAAAACTTTATCAGGATAGCCACGAAGGCGGAAGAAATCCAACATTTCGTGGGCTTTGTGACGGAAGTCGTTATTATCCTGACAAAGCCGCCGGAGACGTAACAATTGGGCGAAAGGAATAGAGTCCTTACAAGAGGGGGGAGGGGGGGGGGGATGCGAGGAGGTGTAGAGAAGGAAATAATCAGAACGAAAGAAGACCAGAAGAAAGAAATAACCAGAACGCTCTAGATATTTATGCACGCACATGCATGCGCAGACATGTCTCCGCATGCATGTACATGCACACACACCTAAACTCGAGTAAGACCACAGTCTGCTCTAGCTAAGGAAAGGTGCTGAAGACGGAGGCAACCAGCCAGGAGGCGCACCACATAAACAAAATGGCGACTGTACTTACGGAGTGTACAACCAAAGAGCAACGTGCTGTTGTGCGTATTATTTTGTGGGCAAAAGGACTGCCTGCAACGGAAATTCATAAGGAAATTCTTCCTGTTTATGCCGACAAATGTTTGTCCCGAAAAGCGGTGCATAGCTGGGTAGAAAAAAATTTCTCAAGGACGTTCCAAAATTTTTGATGAAATCCGATTTAGTAGTCCTGTTCAGATTGCAACAGACGCATCCGTGCAGCGGGTGGAGGGGATGATTAGAGGAAAGATAACAATGTGAATTCTGAATCGTACTGTGAAGTTCTATCGATGCTTCATGATGCAATTCTAAGAAAACGTCCAGAACTGCAGACTAGATGAATGTTGCTTCGTCATAACATTGCCAGACCACATATGGCTCGATTAACTCAGGAGAAAATTAACTAACTAAGGTGGTACGTTCTGGAGCATCCACCTTACAGCCCCGACTTCACCCCTAGCAATTTCCACCTTTTTGGTCCACTGAGAACCCACCTTGGCGGGAGACATTTCGCGAATGACGCTGAAGTTGAATGTTAAGTGGAAACGTGGTTTAGAAAACAGAGCACGCATTTCTATGCAGCCGGTTTGGGGGACTGATAAAACTATGGGATAAGTGCATCAATGATGGAGAAATTTATGTTGACAAATAAAGGGACAATGTATGTATACAAATAAACTAGTTTCAAGTTGTTATCATATTGAGTTATTTTTCTACAGCCATTTGTGACTTACTTATTGACTTTCCCCCGTAGTTAGTGTGCTATGTGAAACACTATATAACTGTTGATGCTTCCATTTCGGTGCCTTCTGCAACCCAACTGTTAATTTGATGTTGAATTCGACATAAAGTACACAGCCCTACAAAAACGTTTGTTTTGGGTGTCAAACATTTTACACCTGATTTTGCATAAATGAAACTGACTAAATCCAAATATTACATTTATTTATCTAGGTTTTGAGATACAGGCATTTGTGGTTATAATTAATATCATTACAGTATTTTCTGTATAAGGCTCTGGAAAAAATACTATGACTGCTTGTTTACTTACAGTTTCAGTTTTCCAAGAATCTTCCAAGAATTGCCTTGTTTAGATTTTAACCCGCTGCATGCATGTTATTAAGCTATAGTTATTTTCTTACACTTCTAACACAGAATGATCGTCTTCAAGAAGTGCATGTTTCCATTCACCGGATTTGTTGTGTTATATTTGTGGAGAGTACACTTTGAAATAAAAAGATAGAAAGCATACTGCTGTTTTTGTGAAAAAGAGATACATTGCTTAATTTAAAGGAAAACTAGGTGACCAGGACAAATCTTGGGATCCTCACATTGTTTGCAAAAACATGTGTTGAACATTTGCAACAGAGGACTTGTGGGAAAAGATCATGTTTAAAATTTGGAATTCCAATGGTTTGGGGAGACTCCAAGAACAACTATGATGACTGCTATTTCTGTGTTGTCAATATTAAGGGAATTAATGTAAAAAATCACAGAAAATTAAATATTCAAATTTAGATTCTACTAAACGACCTGTTCCACATGTAGATGATATACCAATTCAACGGATTTCCTGCTACAAGATGAGACAACAGTGGCATGTGGAACAAGAATTTACAATGATAGTGATTTCGAAGATGATTTTCCATTTGCTCAACGCTTCGACCAGCGTGAACAGAATGATTTAACTCGAGATTTAAATCTCTCCAAGGAATCTTCAGAACTATTGGCTTCAAGATTGAAAGAAAAATATAATGACTGTTGAAACAAAGGTTACATTCGATCGCAACAAAGAGAAAGGTTGTCTTCCATTTAAAAAAAAAGAAAACAACCGAGTGGTTTGTACTAATTAGGAGGTCTTGTAAACGAAATGGGTGTAAGTTATACACCAGATGAGTGGCGACTTTTCATTGACAGCTCAAAACGAAATTTGAAAAATGTTCTCTTACATAATGGTAACAAATATGGTTAATTTCTGATTGCCCTTTCTACTACAATGAAGAAGGAGCATGTTACAATAAGCACAATTCTGGTAAAACTGAAGTATTTAGAACAAACCTGGATGGTTTGTGTAGATCTTAAAATGATGAACTTCTTGCTTGGCCAGCAAAGGGTATTCACTAAATATTCATGCTGTATATGTTTGTGGGATAGCAGGGCGAAACATACGCACTGGATAAAGAAACAGTAGCCGTCGAGGAATGAATATAAAGTTGGAGAAAAAAAGTATTGTCAACAAGCCTCTTATTGATCGAAAAAGAGTTCTACTACCACCATTACATATAAAACATGATTTGATGAAGCAATTTGTAAAGGCTTTAAACAAAGATGGTACCTATTTTAATTATGCAGAAAGTTTCCGGAATTGAGCATAGACATGCTTTAAAGCTGGAATCTTTGATGGACCTCAAATTAGAAAGTTAATCAACAATCCAAATTTTATTGATTTGATGAACATAACACACTCCACAGCCTGGTCGTCACTTGTTTTAGTTGTGCAAAACTTTCCGGGCAACTTTAAAGCAGACAATTATTCTGAATTAGTTGAAAACATGCTGTTGAGTTTTTGTAAGCTTGGATGCAACATGAGCATACATTTGCAATATCTCCATAACCATTTACATTTCTTTCCTGAGAATCTTGGCGACTTTAGTGAGGAGCAAGGTGAAACATTTGACCAAGATATAAAAACAATGGAAGAGAGATACCAGGGACTTTGGGATGCCCACACGATGGCAGATTACTGCTGGACCCTTAAGCACGACTGACCAGGCACATCATATTCCAGGAAGTCCTCAAAAAGAAGCTTGTTGTGTGTTGTACTAGTAATACAGATTTAATTCATTGTTTGTGTTTTATTTGTAGGTAATAAATGCACAATAAGTACATATAATATGAATGCAGATTACAGTCAAAATGCCACTGACGGCACCCAGCTCTAGACTTATACATAACAAATGCCCTACCAAGAAGCTATCTCAAAAACTGGAGCTGATAGAAAAAAAAATCTGACTTCATTTTTTGAATCAGCAACACAAAATTACCAAAGAACAGCTAAACACTTTAAGGCACCAAAATGTTTGCAAACCAGTGTTATTAAATTATTCTTCTTGTTGTCCAGTGTCATGGTTTCGACATTCTAGGTGCGTTTATTTGATATTGTTCCTATATTCATGTTCTGAAAAAATATTCCAAGAATTCAATTCTTGCCGGAGCCAGACATCTCAAATACTGGTTCTGTCATTTCACCAGATAATGACGTTGGGGATCACACAATGAGAGTGCTCAAGAGAGTAAGAAAAATTCTTAGAGCGGGTCTTGGAGAGGAGGCCATGTGAGACACGAACATAAAGATCGAAACAACAGCAGTTATAAATTGACATTTTGGAGGGATGTAACAGTGTTAATACGGTTGAGTTATACGACAAAGCAACACAGAATCTATTTGGATTAATGAATTAATGATATAATGATGATTTAGACATAACATAATTTGCTCTAATAGGCCGTACAAAGACTTTTTGGACAGTATTAGAAGACTACAATGGTGAAGAAACTAGAACTCAGCGTTTTAAAGAAGAATGTTAAGAATATATTGGACACAGAAAACACCCGCGCTAATTTAACGAGAGCTGTTGATGTTAAAAGATCATAATAAAACACAGAAAGAAAAGGCAAATACAATACACGGGGCATGTCAACTGCAGAGTGAGAGAGAGAGAGAGAGAGAGAGAGAGAGAGAGAGAGAGAGAGAGAGAGAGAGAGAGAGAGAGAGAGCCGGGATAGCCTAGTCGCTAACGCGCTTGCCAGACTTCCGGTCCCCAACATGGCGGATAGGCATTTGAACCGTTACCCCTCTGGAGTGTTTATGCTTCTGGCTACGGTTTGCAGTTGCATTTTCCTCATGTTAGACTGGTACTGCATGGTTCCGTCGCCTGCTACTGAGTTAAGTGCGTGGCGCGACACTGTGAGCTGTGAATTTAGTTTGGAATGTTTTTACATCTGTCCGCGTTTGTCGTAGCGTGAACTGCAATGTTGGGAGAGATGGCAGTCGGCCTGTCGCTTGGAATTGACCGGATTGCCTTTTCGGTTCACGAGTGCATTTTTCTCGGAAACTCCTGGGGGTCGTCGCCAGAGCTACGGTGTTCAGCGGGCCGCCTTTCCGAGTTATATGGGATAAATCCTGGGGCAATGAAGTCGATCGTCTAGACTTATAAACCATTAATGATCAATAATGTGTGGCTGCTGGTTTTCTAGTGACTGTCGCTGATGACTGCCTGACGATGAACTGTATTTTCCGTGGATGACTTCTGTGTTGGCATTCTGACGGTGGCATTATGCACAGTGTACCTGTGCGGGCTGTTGGTTTGTCGAGACTCCTGTTTGTTCCACTTTTCATATGGGGCAGTGAGGAGCATATTGTGTGATATTCACTGACACAGGAACGGACCATAATTAGGACTACCGTGAAATTGAAACCGCGACTGACTGACTAACTAACTAACTAACTAAATAACTAACTAACTAACTAACTAACTAACTAACTAACTAACTAACTAACTAACTAACTAACTAACTAACTAACTAACTAACTAACTAACTAACTAACTAACTAACTAACTGACTAACTGACTGACCGACTGACTGACTGACTAACTAACTAACTAACTATTCATCCAATTAACCAATCAATCAACCAACCAACCAATCAACTAACTAACTAACTAACTAACTAACTAACTAACTATCTAACTGACTGACTGACTAACTGACTGATTGACTGACTACCTGCCAGCCTGACTGACTGACTGACGGACTGACTGACTGACTGACTGAATGACTGACTGACTGACTGACTAACACTTGCCTGCCTGTTCTGTGGTCATAGATTCGAATTCTCGTCGATTACGATTTTTGAAATTGTCATGGACTTCTTTCATCACTATGAAATATTTTCTGTTGTTGGCTTAAGTTGGTTGTCAGTCCCCTGGAAGATTGTGAGTTGTGACATTTAAGTCCGATGCTTTCGGGATCAGTTTGTCTACGTCTTGAAGAGGGCTTGAAATGAAACAAGTGAAAAGACTTTGATCCAAATCTCCTGAAAAGTGCCCTCACCGCGGGAACTGTGTTACAGAGATCTCGCTCCCCGGGCGTGCACAAACCGGTTATAAAACCTTCACAGCTGCGGAGAGGCAAATTAGAATGTAACCAAGTCTTGATACAACACAGCACATATGTACAGGCTGGGATTAGGTCTAGATTACTAGTGGTTTCTCCTCAGGTTTTAGCTATTTCATAGTCAACAGACTCCAACCCAATGCCCAGATGCACTGGGTTCATTAAGGTTAAATAGTCACTCAGCTCGTCTCGTAATGTCGAAACTCTTAGAGGATCTGTACCACTGTTTGCGTGCCCTCTCCAGAAGGACATATATCGATTCGTCACAATTTTATTTTGTTTTCAACTCACATTTTAATCTGCTCCAGCCTGTAAATATTCGGAAAATTAAAACTTGATCTCCTTTCTGAAGTAGGTAAGCATTTTTCTACAGTGTTTGTCTCTGCATGTTTCTTTAACGCTGTTTCATAAATTATTTCTAATTCCTTATTTTATTTATTCATTTATTGCTCGTTTGGAAGATTTAGGAATAAAAAAACAACTATAAGGGAAATAGCAATGTATGAAATAAGAGAGAACAATAGTAACTAATCGTATTTAGCCTGTAGCACAAAATGGGTCTAAATCAATAGCTTACGAGATATAGTGTTATCGCAGGATGCAGTAAAGTTGACTAGACAGGAGAGAAATGAAATGAATATATTCTCCAATTTGTAGCAGTAAAAATTGATATAGAGAACTATTGAAACATATTTAAACAAACAAAAGCTGTCTTCCCTGATTACAATGAGAAATCGAGGTCTACTACTAAACATACATGAGGGCAAAATCCAAGAGAAACGTAACAAACAACGTCAAAGAAATAACTACACCACACAGACATGTAAGAAGAATATATTGTTCAGACGTTAATCGAGCTGATTCAGTTGAAAAGAATAGCAGACACTGAAGTGACAGAATCAGAGGATTTCAACATCTGTCTTCAGGCTAACTAATCTGATGATGACGGCTATGGTGTTGCTGTGTCTTCAGCTTGAATCTTCCCCCCTCCCCCCCTCTCTCTCTCTCTCTCTCTCTCTCTCTCTCTCTCTCTCTCTCTCTCTCTCTCTCTCTCTCTCTCTCCCTCTTCCACCATTTCTTTCCTTTCCTCACTGTCACTGCTGATTATTACCTGTGAATTTACCTCACCGATGTACTGTCGTGGGTACGGTTCATTTTATTCTTACAACTGTGAATTACTTTCACTACCTCTCCCAGATTCTCTGTTTACTACTTCAGTGGACAGGCGACTGTGATATAAAGAAACTGATAAAGTAACATAAAATGAGGCAACATTCTTCAGTAGACCACGAGATAAAATCATGTATGACAATGTAGCGAACATTATAAGACAAAGGAAAAATGCTGGATTATTACCGTACAAAAGACTACAAACAATTAATGTGTACATTTATTACACTATCGTGACAACTGCCTGAGAGAAAGAGAAAGAGAGAGAGAGAGAGAGAGAGAGAGAGAGACAGAAGAAGATATATATATATATATATATATATATATATATATATATATATATATATATATATAGAGAGAGAGAGAGAGAGAGAGAGAGAGAGAGTTAAGAAATGTATGCAGTATCAATTAATTTTATGATGCGTTGGTGTGAAGAAGATATAAAACAACATGAATTCAGTTATCCATGCCAAAATCTCATGCTGGGTAGAGTGCAAAGTGCCAAGTTAGTCTTTGGTTGCATGTTCTGCATTGGTGACAGCAGATCTTACATTAAAAGTTTGCTGACTCCGAAGTAGAAGATTTGCTTCGCTGAATTAAATTAAATCCCGTAAAAATGATATCCCTCACTTGACAGTGGCTGACCCGGGGCTGATAATAGAACTGTTCTTGTTTCGATTCCTTCACAATTGCTTTTCCTGAATGATAACTACGCGTCTGTACAATCTTAGAGCATAATAAATTACCAACTGTATTAATGGAACCTAGGTCAGGATTCAGCTCTCCGCTGAAGAAGGATTCTAATTAGAACAATAACTCATGGGATCAACCCGGTTATATCTAAGGCAAGTAGCATATGAGATAGAAAGGTACAAGTCTCCTCAGTCCCCTTACTGTCATATCTTTGTCAAATATGACTGAGCTACCGTTTGACAGTAGACGGTACTACCTGCTTTCTGTCAGCGCCGAATGGTGGGCGGCGCTTACCAAACCCGACACCCCACATTGTGCCAACGGCTTCGGGCGGAGGAGCGCAATTGGGAGGGTACAAGCCTTATCCTAGTGCGAGGAAATGCAACCTCAAGACAAATTGTCATGGCAGGGCAGACCAGGCCCAAAACCTTGGTTGGCAGCCGGTCTAGGATCGAACCTCCGACAGGCAGACAGTTGGAGCATTGCTTTGCTGATCCGGCAGCTTCTGCTGCTTGTCTTGTTCCAGATGTATTGGTGTTGCCATGCTTCTGGAGTGAACTGGGCAGGCCGAGAGAGGGATCATGCTGCATGGGCAACACATGGTCTCTATATTTGAGGCCAGGCTTTGTTATATGGAGAGGTATAACTCCATCCCTGGTCTTAACCGGTCTCGGAATCAAAGCGAGAGGTAGCAGTTACAGGTTATAAGTCCTTGTCAATTGGCGTAGTCATGGGGCGCCATGGGTTGCCTCTGACGATGGGAGACACTTACAGGTGCCACTGATCAGCTACCGCCCGCCTTAAGCTCGGCAGCCCCCCGGCCAATTGGGTGCTGATCCGCCACAGCCTGCCTGCTTCAATGAGTGCTTGGAGCTAGGAAACATCTGAATCGCAGGCTGTTAAACCAATGCACCCGGCACTAATAAAAATAAAAATAGAAACCTCAAGCTACAGCTTGCAACCTGGAACATAAGAACCATGTGTCCCGGATTCTCCACTGACATGATGAATATTGACGATGTGAGAAAAACGGTTGTGATTGATGCCGAACTCAATCGTCTTAACATTGATATTGCTGGATTGCAGGAGACTCACCTCGCTCAGGAAGGGGCACTCAGGAAAAACAATTACACCTTTGTTTGGAAGGGTTGAGGGCAGGCAGAAGAAAAGGCAACATGGTGTGGCCTTTGCAGTGAAGAACTCGCTACTAGGAATGATTGAAATTCCAGCTGGAGGCAATGAAAGACTATTATCCCTGCGCTTGGCAACCTCTTGTGGTTTTGCCACCATTATCACTGCATATGCACCTACACTCGCTTCCCCTGATGATGTGAAGGATTCGTTCTATGAAGAGTTAGAATCTGTTAGTTAGTTAGTTAGTTAGTTAGTCGCGGTTCCAACATCACAGCAACGCCCCTCCCCCCAATATGCTCCATTCCTGTGCTAGTGAATATCAAATAAAATGTTCCTCACTGCCCCATGTGAAAAGTGGAAAAGACATGAGTCGCAACAAACATCAGGCCACTCAGGCACACTGTGCATAATGCCGCCGCCAGAATGTCACCACAAAAGTCCTCTACGAAACATACAGTTCCGTACAGTACTGTATGTATCTAGACCCTATGATCAAGGCAGTTCCAAAATCCGACTACATTTATATGCTCGGTGATTTCAATGCTTGTGTGGGCAAGGACTCGAGTTCATGGCCAGTGTTCTTTGGAAATTACAACATCGGCCGCATGAATGAAAATCGGCAAAGGCTGATGGAGCATTGCACCAGAAATGACCTACGTATTACAAACTCCTTCTTTACAACAAAAGAGTTGCATAAGGTTACATGGAAACATCCAAGATCCTCCGGTCATTGGCATCAGCTGGACTTCATCACACGGAGACAACATCTGAACCAAACATAATTAACTCGAAGTTACCACAGTGCTGACTGTGATACGGATCATTCTTTGGTTGTTGCAAGAGTTAGACTGGGACCAAAGAGAATCTACACAGCAAAACACAAAGCTAGCCCCAGGATTAATGTTATTAACACCCACGATCCCGATAAGTGCTTTGAGTTCCAACAGCAACTTGAAGGCGCTTTCACTGATACACCAGAAACATGTACAGCAAGTGAAAAGTGGGGTAACTTAAGTAAACTCTTTATAAAACAGCGTTAGGGGTTTACGACACTGCAGATCATAAGAGCCACGACAGCTTTGCGGCAAATAGCCAGACACTGCAGCCCTTGATTGATAAAATGAAGATAACTTTCTTAAGAAACAAGGAAAGAACAACGCGTAAAACTCTCAGCTGAAGCAAGCTAGGAAGGATGTGCAAAAGGCTGTCTGGCAGTGTACAAATGACTATTGGATCAAGTTAGGTGAGTCCATTCAAAATGCAAGTGATAAGCGAAACATCAAAAGAGATAAAGAAAGCCTGTGGTCCACTGATCAAAAGAAGTGCACCACTGAAAACCTTGACTTGAGAAATCATCAAGAAACAGCAGATGGATAGATGGGTAAAGCACTATATGGAGCTTTACTCAAGTGAGACCAAATTAGCGAATGATGCCCTCAACGCCATAGAGCCCCCAGCAACTCTTGACCACCTGGACACACTTCCCACCATAATAGAAGTTAAGTGTGCCAAAAATGAACTTGCATTTGGCAAGGCTCCAGGTAAGAATGGGATTCCAATAGAGGTTATTAGGAGTGGGCAAGACACACTCGCCCTACAGATCCACCAGCTAACAGAGCTAAGCAGGCGAGAAGGACAAGTCCCACAGGATTTCAAAGACTCAAGCATCATAACATTGTACAAGAATAAGGGCGATCGAAGCGACTGTAACAACTATAGGGGTATCTCACTTCTGTGTATTGTTGGGACAGTATTTGCCAGAATTGTTCTGCGCAGACTTCAAGTCCTGGGAGATCAAGTCTGCCCCGAATCACAGTGTGGCTTCCGACAGAACTGGTCTACCATTGATATGATATTTCTCATTGTGATAAATGCAACAAAAATGCTGTGAACAGAATCAACCACTGTTTATTGCCTTCATCGACCTCACAAAGGCATTTGATTTGGTCAGTCGTGAGGGTCTGTTCAAGGCACTAAAGAAGATTGGCTGCCCACCATCTCTTCTGTCTATTGTGGAATCGTTCCACACTGGCATGAAGGGTGTAATCAAGTTTGATGGTGCAACTTCAGAAGAGTTTGAAATCAAGAGTGAAGTTAAGCAAGGATGTGTACTAGCTCCCACCCTCTTTTGAACATACTTTTCTCTTCTACTGAAATATGCCTTTCGTGATCAGGATGGTGGTATATACATTCACTCACAATCAGATGGCGGCCTCTATAATGCTCAGCGATTGATTGATTGATTGATTGATTCCGTCCCCATCCTCAGCAGCCAGCGAAGAGTTCCAACACCAACAGTACCAGTAGCAATCTGATTATATGTCCGTCTCGCCTTTCCTCTGAGCGTCGAGCGTCGGCCAGATTCCCCCCGTCACTCCTCGCTGTCTAATTCTTACCAGACCATGGTGATCCATTTGCTCCTCCGAGGTGTACACGTGCTCCCACAAGGCCACAACCACGTCTGCCTTGTCATGCATCAATACTCCACCAAGTTTTGCAGAGCCAGCCAATCTGTCCGCCTGTTCATTCCACAGCGCACCGGCATGCCCCGGAGAAAAGATCCAGGCGATGCTTGCCACCTGTCACCTCCGAAGCGAAGCAAGCCACTCTGCCCGAAACTTGCCTGTCCCCACCTTCCTCAGCATGCTTTCTGAGTCAGTTACAACACGATGTGTGTGTGTGTGTGTATCGTATTCTCCATCCAGCGGAAAGCTACACTGACCGCCTCCACCTCCATTCTTAAGCTAGATGTTGTGGTATCATATGCCAGGCTCTCCTGCACCAAACGTCGACCATTAGCTTTTGCTAAGAACCCCCAGGCACTTCTCCTACCTCTCAACACCGACCCATCTGTGTAGATAATCACATCACCCGAGCGAGCATTATCCTGTATTAGTTGCTTTATTTCCACTTCCGTGGCCCCTGCTGGCCACCCCCTGCACTCCCGGCTCAATGTGATTTTAACTCTGCACAAGTCTCATTGCTCCGCTGGCACTCTGACCCACTCCTCTCCTCGCTTAATGTTCTCCAAGGGGCACACCTGCTCAGCGATTTAAGGCCAAGACCAAAATTAGGGGGGTACTGATCAGAGAGTTACTTTTTGCGGATGATGCTGCAATTACGACCCACTCTGAGGAAGAATTACAACATCTACTATCTGTATTCTCCCATGCTTGTTCTGAATTTGGTTTAACAATTATCAAACAAGAAGACACAAATTATGTCACAAGGTGCACATGGGGTGCCATCAATCTTTATTGTCAACGTCGAACTGGAGATAGTAGACCATTTTACATATCTAGGATCAGATGTAAATAGCAAATTATCCCTAGATCAAGAAATCAACATCAGGATTTGTTAGACAGCAACAACAGTGAACAGTTTAAGAAAAAGAGTCTGGGAGAACAGGAAGTCCTTGTCTATCAAGCCTGTGACCTTAGTACTCTTGTTTACGGCAGTGAAGCCTGGACAACGTACTCACACCAAGAGGAACGTTTAAACATCTTTCATATGCGGTGTCTGCGAAGAATACTTGGTATTAAGTGGCAAGACAAAATCACAATAACTGAAGTATTTGAAAGATCAGGTTGTGTGACGGTATATTCCATGCTCAGTCTTCGTAGACTTAGAAGGATATGTCACGTTAGGAGGATGGATGATGGTAGAATACCAAAGGACATATTTTTTGGTGAATTACAGACGGGTAGGAGATCTCAAGGTCGGCCTCTACTACGATACAAAGATGTGTGTAAGGGGACATGATTGATACAGGCATTGATAATGCACGTTGGGAGCAAGTCGCAGCTTAACGTGTTGCATGGAGGGAAAATGTCAGGAATGGAATAAGGACAATGGAGAAAATTATTACAGATAAGTCACACACCGAGTGTATGAGACGTAAGATGGTGCATGATGGTAAAAATGACCATGTGTTCACATGCATCCACTGTGGACGCACATTTACAGCGCGAATTGCCCTTATCAGTAACATTCGCCACCGCCATGGTTTGCAGTTATTAAGCCTTTTTTGAAGCACAATGTAACAAACTATCGTCTTTGAATAACGAAGACACAAACAATAGATTGCAAGATTTATTGCCTGGCATATTTCGCTGCATTTCGTCAGGTACATACTGCAGAAATCACACAACTTACGTGAATTAACTAGATAAATCCTTCAAGTTGAAATATACACATATTCGCACAGTAATGTCACTTATCTACCACGGTAATTTTAAGCTGACTAACATGTCTTTCTGTCTGCACAATTACGGCTTGCGTTGATTGATCATAATTGCTTCTGCAAATTTTAACAAGCGAGTATTTTGTGTGTTAAACAACACGCGAAAGGCAGTGTCTCTGTCAACCACATGGCCGCTTTCGATAATGTGCCTACCAATTGAAGACGCCTGGACCATGTTAGACCAACATTACCCAAGTGTCTCGGCTGTATCGTTATGCTGTCAGTACACTCTGAGTCATCCTCCAGTTTTCCCCAAAGAAATGTCTGAACACGTTCACGTACGTTCACTCCGCCGACATAGCCCCGTGATAAGTCACCCAGTCGGTCACCGTCAGCTGATGATGATGATGATGATGATGATGATGATAATGCTTTTGTTGGTGGTGCTGGGTGATGATGATGATGATGGTAATCCTGATGACAGACACTACAGACGATCATGGGTGCCGGTTGCCCAGGAAGCACGAATGTTGGGGCTGTCTGCGCTGTCCTGTAATTGATAGCACACACGCGCGAAAGCATGTACACACACACACACACACACACACACACACACACACACACACACACACAAACCACGCACATGACATGGCTGCCGTTCGTTCAAAATGACAATTGCAAACTTGCACCGCCACATTTGTTCAAGATGACATGAGAGCGCTTTACACCACAGCGCACCCACACATATACACACATACGCACATGACATGGCTGCCGTTCGTTCATAAAGACATCTGAGTATTGTAGACAACCGGAACATCAATCATCTGAGTGTCTGGCACATCAAACATCTGGCTATTGGGCTCTTCACATATCTGATTGCTGGGGTCATCACACATCTGCTGTAGCTGGGTTGATAATTGGTGGTATAGTATGCGTCTACTTGGTGGCTTCCTTTAGTACCATGTTTGACTTGAGTACTGTCTTGAGTGTGTTGGACTGGATTGCTTCGGTTGGTGTCTTGTTGCACATTAAACAGCTGGCTATTTGGCTCATCACACATCTGGTTGGTTGGGTCATCACACATCTGACTATAGCTGGGTTGAAAACTGGCGGTATAGTATGCGTATGCTTGGTGGATTCGGTTAGTTCCTTGTTTAACGTGAGCACTGACTTGAGTGTTTTGGACTTGATTGCTTCTGATAGTGCCTTGTTTTACATGAGGACTGACTTGAATGTTTTGGTTACTGACTTGCTTGCCTCTGTTAGTGTCTTGTTTGACTTCATCACTGGCTTGGTTAACTTGGTTGAGTCTGTCAAAGTCAGCTAGGATCTCGCGATGCATGGCGCTCATCTGTTCATATTCTTGCCGAGTAAGTGTCATACCCGTCTTAGTCGGGAGTTTCTGGTCGGATTCACCGTAAAATCTTCGGATGTGTAACGTGCTCGTTCCTCTGTAGGATGAGACAAACACAGCCTTATCACCACCGCCCACTGGTCTAATAGTCTCACCACTACGAGTCACGTAGACCCTGTTAACAGGCACAGTCTTGAGGTCTGTAGTCATCTTCTGCTCACAATGCTTGACTGTTACCAGCCTCGGGTTTATATACTAGTTTTTGACACACGCGTAAAACCGGTTTCAGCCAGTTTCTTAGGCCTAGGCCAAGTGGTTCAGATTACGCTGACACGGCTGTCTGTATGGTGCGACTAAGCGTTCTACTACCCGCTCGTTGATCCGTTGTATGTTTAAGCTGGGTTGGGGAATGCGGGTCATGCTCGCCCTCTGACCTCTAGCCATGCTGAAATAGATAGCATAGAGGGTACAGTCTTACTTGTGTTGCAGTCACTGTGAGCTACGGTCTGTGAAGTCAGAATACCGACGCTATACATATACAGTCTCATCACACCCACCGCAGTTTTCTTTGTATTGAGGCCTGGTCAGCTATTGAAGACAGGACTGTAAGTATATTACAACCATTTTGTTTTTTAAGCAGGTGTTTTAATACTCGTCCGGTAGTCTGGATTGATATTTTTAATTTTAATTACCAGTTACCACATGGGCATTAGACTATCTCGTCCTCTTTCACTGTTGTTCTTGACGTTTTATGTACTCCATCACTTTGACTCTGTGACTGGCCCCCAGGACTGGGGTCAGAATTTGGTCCAACGCTAGTATACGCCGTTCAAAATTCGCACGTTCTCTGCTTACATGGTGCCAGTTACCATTGCGATCTTCCGTGCCAACGATATGAACTGTTAAGAAGTGAGGTTCTGTTGCAAAATTAACCTGTAGAGGAGAAAAAATCACATTGAAACTTATAAGACTTCAGCACCTAGTAGTTCATAGCGAAATAAAGAATACCAGATTATAGAATGTACCATTAGACACCGGAACTAACACACCTGTCCTTGGAAACTATGATCATGACCGTTACTATTTATACATACCTTACTCGATGGGTGTTGTATTTCATCTGCTGCGACAGAGGAGCAACTTCGGAAACCAGCGGTAGGATAGTTTTCATTCCACAAAGCATTGATTTTCTTGAGAAACTCAGAGTCTGGTCCATGACTGGTAGACAGAAGGTCAATATTTTCTTCTGAAGAAGAATCATGAAGCAGATCAAATGTTTCAGGCGGGTCTACGATTGTCTGACTACAAGAAGTAGGTTTCTTGCAGAACAACATGTCTAATGACAGAGCTGGATGAAGAAACAAGAATCACCAGTCTTCAAAACAGGTAACGTAGAAGTTGTGCTACTTTTGTCAAAACTGGCATGCTCTGATGAACTTTGGCAGACATTATTTTGGAAACCAGTGTCTTTGTTTCTCTGAGTGTGCACCAATACTAGTCTTTGGGAATGAAGCTTTTGTTCTGTGTCACATGCATTGCGAGTGGAGTCAGGAATGTTTTTTCGTTTGCAAGAGTTGTACTCCATGTTTTGGTGTTTCTCTTCGACGTTTCTTTTGCTGTTTGGAAGAAGGGTGTCCTCTCTTGGTCATTTTCTAGGTGTTGACAACACGGATGTCAAATTTAAAATGCTTTGTAAGGTTGACTGGGATGTATTCTCATCCCCTGTGAGTTTGGGTTCCATGAATACCTCCGGACGTAATAATTACCTTCGCGTCCCAGCTGTACCCTTACACATGTGAGCGAGTGTGACGCCATCTTTAGCCGGTTGTAGTCACGTGTTTCGATTGTATACCTTAGCCATATGACCGGAAGCATCGTCATATTTGATAGGATGTGACCATTACCCAAGTGTCTCGGCTGTATCGTTATGCTGTCAGTACACTCTGAGTCATCCTCCAGTTTTCCCCAAAGACATGTCTGAACACGTT